>RJWM01050565.1:0-10715 GCA_004363535.1 Dasyprocta punctata
CCTTGTGGGAGCAGCTGCGTGGCTTCCGTGCTGGGCTCAGACGCGGCTGCGGGACGGGCAGGGTGCAGCTGGCCAAGTCCCCAGTGTCGGCTCCCAGGCCACCCCCATCCTGGTTCCCGGGGCAGAGACAGCAGTGCCCGATCGGCCCAGCCCAGGGACCCTGGGGACGGCAGGGGACCCACCGCCCCCAAAGCGTTGGTGCCGCCCTCTGAGGCTCTGAGCTTGGAACCAACCATTTCTCCCCACCACCCTTGTCTTCAGGCATAACCCTGACGTGTGAGGGGCTTGTTCCTGTGTGCTGGGCTGGGCGTGTGCGTGTGTGCGTGTGCTACTGCAGATTGAACTCAGGACCTTTGCAGTGAGCTACATCCCCAGCCCTTTTTAATTTTTATTTTTCAGGCAAGTTTCTGTTAAATTGCTAAATTGCCCAGCCTGCTATTTCCTAAATTGCCGTTGAATTTGCAATCCTCCTGCCTCAGCCTCCCAATGCCAGGAGCTATCGGGCTACTGGCAGCTAGAAGAGGCAAAGGAAGATGGACAGACGGACCCCATGCGCATCGCCTGAGCTCAGTGTTTTCCGCGGGCCGCTGGGTCCCAGGCTCCTGGCACTCGGCAGGGCCCCGAGGTTGTCCCTCTCTGTGGTGCCGCACAGGGAGGCGGGGTCCCCTGCCCCCCCATCCATGTCCCCCTTCTCTGCCCTGCAGCCCAGAGCCGGCCGGGCGGGCTCCACCATCTGAGCCCAGACTGTAAACTCTCCACCGGCCCAAGACCCGGGGAGGGGCCAGACAGAACATGGCGCCACGCGAGTTTCCCTAACTCTGCTGCCACCGCCATTCTGTGTGACACTGAGACCTCAGGACGCCGTTTTCCAGTTTTAAGAGCTACTCATTCAGGGATAATTTTTGGTGTGTTGTTCCTGTTGGCAGCGTCCGTCTGCAGTTAGACGTCCTGTCAGGAATGTCTTCCACTTTGCAGCCTCTTGCTGGGACCCCCCCCTCCTTCCTTTCTTCCTTCTTCCTGTTCCAGAACTAGAGACTGAACCCAGGGCCTTTGCACGTGTGGACCAACATCCTTTTTACTTTTAAGTTGGAGATGGGGTCTCACTAAGTTGCTCAGTCTGAGCTCCAATCCTCGACCCTCCTGCCTCAGCCTCTCAGAGTCCTGGGATAACAGGTGTGTGCCACCACACCTGTCTACAGTGTGAGTTTTCGGTCGTACGCTGTTCTGAGCAGCGTAACGACCTCTCCATGGTCTCCCTTGGTCCCTCTCGCCTAGGATGTGGGTCACCCCTTCGCCTCTTTGCGACCCCTTCTCTGAGTCAGCCAGGGGCCGGCGTTCAGGGGACAGAAGTGGAGATGTCGGCAGCTGAAGATGACAGAGACGCCATGGAGGGCTTTCCTTAAGTGAAAGGATGGAAGTTTGTCCCCACTGTTCATGGAGAGGGAAAATGGTGTCCACAGCTTTCCACAGCCCTGGGGCAGCGTCTCCCAGGGAGACGGGTGCTAATGCTGCGTGGGTGGCCTGTCCTTTAGGTGCCACCAGCCCTTTGACAGCCAGAGGAAGCCACGACCCTCTCCTCGGAATGATGTGTTTGTTGGACAGCACAAAACACGAAGATCTGCGGGGGTCGGGCTTCAAGTTTTATCACCAGACAGGTGTGGGATTTCGTGCGTCCCCGGACTTCTTTTTGGGGAATTGAACACGTTCTGAACAGGGCTGGGGGGCTACCGTCTCCCCCCACCCCTCCTTGTGTGCCCCCCCCGCTCTGATTCCCCCAGGGCCAGGCGAGGGGACCCCAGAGCTCCCGTGGAGGGGCACCCTCGGGGTCCCGAGCACCCCTCACTGGGTCCCCAGCCTCTGGGGGTGACAGGTGACACTGTCACACAAGCCCGCCCACTCACCACCCGGTTAGATTCACTCTAGGGAGCTGCCTGTGAGTTTTTAAAATTGAAGTGAAACTCATGAAACACAAAACTCACCATGTTAAAGTGAAAAGTTCTGGGCACTGTGCAGCTTCGTGACGCTGGGCAGACGCCAGCTCTCTCTAGTCCACAGCATGTCCCCATCCCGGGGGACACCTGGGTCCACCCCAGTCCCTCCCATCCTCCCCCTCCCCAGGCCTGGCTGGCTGAGCCCAACTCTGGTCTGTGAATTTTCCACCTCTGGCTGTCCTGTGCAGTGGCCCATGCACCACGTGAGCTGGTTTCTTTCATTTTGTAGTGTTTCCAAGGTCCCAGCATGGTGGCATGTGCCCTAGTGCCCTCCCTTTTCACGACTGTGTAATATTCCACCAAGCAAATTCACATTCTGTGGACCCACTCAAGGCTGATGGTGCTGGGGCCACCTCCACTTTTAGGCTGGTGGAACAACCCAGCCATGAACGTGCAGGCATTTGCTGGTCTGAGACCCTGTTTTCAGTTCAGTGGAGGTGTGGGCGGGATGGTGCACACCTGTCATCGCAGCACTCGGGAGGCTGAGGCAGGAGGATCACAGCGAGTTTAAGGCAAACTTGGGCTATAGAATGAGTTTGAGACCAGCTTGAATTATACAAGGAAATCCTATCTCAAAAACAAAACAAAACCACCCAAAATACCACACCACAAACCCTTGTTGTTATTCCCTCGAAAACTCAGTGCGTTTTTGTAATTAGAGTCTGATGCACATTTATCATCTTTGTCCACGTTTTTCAACATAAAGTCCTAGGAAAAAATCTTTTCCTCAACTATTCTCTACAAAACTGGTCCCTTAGCCAGGGATGCTGACGCACACCCGTAATCTTAGCACTCTGGAGGCTCAGACAGGAGGAACTTAGTGACTTAACGAGAGTTTGTCTCAAAATTCTGGAAAGGATCTGGGGCGTAGCTCAGTGTGAAGGGCACGGGTTTAATCCCCAGTACCACAAAAAACAAACAAACAAACAACCCTGGGTCCCCGGTTTAAGCAGATTCATCTGAAGTAACATTTTAAAAATGTATACTGATTTTCTTTAGTAAATACGGAGCTAATGCTACGAATGAGAAACCTGTGGCACTGTCTGAGTCAGAGGCCGCTCCATGTGCTCTCTAGGAGGATTCGCCAGCCCCTGGCGACGTCCCGAGGCCGCCCTGCCGGGGCAGGGGCAGGGGCAGGCATCGCAGGGGCCGAGCCCGGTCTGCCGGGCAGCCCCGTCTGACCCGAGGGGCTGCACAGGGCGAGTTCCTGGACTGGCAGCCGCGTCCTGGGACCGGGCTGCGCTCGGACTCCCTGGCTGTGTCCAGGCCCCGACCCCGCCCAGCACCCCCGGCTGTGGTGCTGCGGTGAGGACGGCTCCAAGGTCACAGTGGGACAGTGGCCTCGCACTGGCCCTTCTCCCTGCCTTGTAAACCATGGCCCCACCGGGACAGGCCCTGCCCGTGGCCGCCTCCTACCTCGCTTTCACTGGTGGGGTTGAATTTCCACCCTTTGAAGGCCTCAGCCCAGGAGTTAAATTTCAACACGGGTTCTCGTGGGGACAGAGAGCCCGCAACAGGACCGGGAAGAAGAAGGCCCAGTGCGTGGTGGTGGGGTTTCCGGGTTACACCCTCACGTGTCCCAGCCAGCGAGGGCCAGCAGCCTGCTTGCACGCTTCTTGCCAGTACCGAGGGGTTGCTGACATTTTTTTTTTTTAAGATAGGGTCCAGACTGGTCTTGGAGCTCACAGAGATCCTCCTGCCTCAGCCCGCTATGGGGTGAGGTTAGAGTCATGCTCTATCACACCTGGCTTGGTTTTCCATCTTTATAACTCAGTCTCTCCTAGGTCTGGGAGTAGAGCCTCTCTGACTTTGCCCCCCATCCCTCTGTACCCCACTTCCCGATGCACTGGGGCTCTGGGTTCTTGGAGTCGGGCTTCCTACCAGGGATGATGTGGAGGGAGGGTGGGGGCACGGGCTGCCGCAGACAGGGGCGCACACTGTGTCACAGGTCACTCGTGTGGCAGGGCGGCTGCAGGGAAGGGCCTAGAGTCGCTGACCTGCTGAGGACCAGGGAGAGGAGCTTGGGACTGGACTTGCAGCACTGACACCTGCGTGTGCATCAGTGCCGCCCGGTGTGGACAGGAAGAGGTAATGCCGGTGTGGTGGTACACACCTGTAATCCCAGCACTCGGGAGGCCGCGGCAGGAGGATTGCAGCGAGGTCGCATGTGCCTTTCCTGTGTGTCATGATCTCCGGCAACGAGAAAGCCAGGGAAAGGCGAGGGCCATGGCCGTGGGAAGCTGGGTGCCTGCGCCCTTCCCGGAGTGCCCCAGCTCCCTCAGCTTGCCTAGGAGTGGGGCCACAGCGGCAGCTCCCGTCTAGACAACCTGAGCCGCCCAAGTCCAGCTCCACACGCGTGCCTGGCTCTTGGTCCGTCCGTCTGTCCCTCAGCCCTCCACAGCCCCGCCACGCTGTCTCTGAAGGCCGCCCGCTGCGGGGTCTTTCGTCACCGGCTCGCTGTGAACCCTTTTAGAGAAAGCTGGAAGGAATTCGCTGGAAGGAGAGGCTGGGGCGGAGTCTCAGTGAGCCGCACACCCGCCCTGCTCTCTCTATCCTAGGCCCGAGGAGCGGTGGCTCCAGCCTGGCTGGGGCCAGGGGCGGCTGGAACGTCATGTGTGTGCCCACACGGCGCTGGGCCCTCCTGAACCGCCTGTGGTCTTGGTAACTTACAGTTTGACAGAGGCCCTGAGCCGATTCTTGCTTAATTAGGGGCTGGCGCGCAGCGGGAAGTCCCAGGACTGCGGGCTGACTAGCACCTGGGCAGGTGGGACACCGGAGAGAGAACGGGTCCAGCTTTACCACCGCACTGTCTTTCGGGAAAATTTCTTTCTAAACAAGCACTTCAGATGACCAAAAAGATCGAGAGGGGAATCGAACAAAAAGCTGCGTGCCCTCCGCCTGGGTCAAGAAAGAAAAGATCACAAAGTGTAACAGAGAGCCCAGCGGTCTCCCCTGAGGGATGGGGACCCCAGATTTGGTGCTGATTATTCCTTTGCCTCACCCTAAACAGACGAGAGAGGCAAATCTCCCTGATCTGCACTGTGGTTCTAAGCTGCACGCACAGGAAATCTCTCTGTATCTGTGTTTCCACAATTCCCTTCCACCTTAGAATTGGTACACAGAGCTCCAACTTGGTCACTTTGCTTTCTTTTTTCCTTTTTCTTTTCTTTCCTTTTCTTTTCCTGAGACAGGCTTCAAGCCTGGCCTTGGACTCATTATGTAGTAGGCTGGCCTCAAACTCACAGCGATTCTCCTGCCTCAGTCTCCTCCCGAGACTGAGGTCAGAGGTGTGCACCACCACACCCAGCCTGACACTTTTAAACCTGTGCGTTATCCCTTGAGCAAACACCAAGTATTCATCTGTTCTCCTGTTGACGAGCACGGACGTCGGTTTCCATTTGGCCTTTTTTTTTTTTTTATCAGTAACAATATGGCTGCCGCTGCTCCATCCAAGTCACCTTGTTTCTCGTCGGCATTATTTTTCAAAATGAGGGCCCTGACGGTTCACAGAGGTGGGAAGCACGTAGCGAGCCTGTCTAGCGTCTAAAACACTAGGAGCGGAGGCCTAGGCTGTGTCACGCACGGCGAGGGTGAAGGGTGTGTCGGGAAGCTTGCCTCTGAGCTCTCCCGCGTGTGTGCGCGAGCCGGGCGGAGGCTCCCGGGAGGTGCGGCCCAGGGTAGAAGCTGCCGAGAGCGTCTGCAGACCGCACAGCCTGCGGCTCAGCCGCCCCTGCTGAGGGGGCTCCGCGGTGCTGCGCGGGGGCTCGGAGATGGGCGCAGACACAGATCGGCTGCCCCGGGCGCTGGAAAAACCAGACAGCTTAAGGGGCCGGGCGGTCCGTCCGTCTGCTGGCAGCCCACGGCCACGCTGAGTCCTGGACGTCTGGGTCCCCGAGAAACTTCCTCCTCTCGGCCGGTGCCGCAGGCCAGGGAAAGGGGACGCAGCCCCGCGCTCTCTGCAGCTACCCCCGACCTCCCACAGAGCCGTCTGGAGACTCGGCCCCAGCGACTCGGTTCCCTGCTTCGCGACGTCACAGCGAGGAGACCGCGGAGGGATGGAACAACCAAGCGCCTTCCCGGCTGGGCTTCCGGGGCGCGGCCCAAAGCACTGCAGGAACAACACCAAGCGGGGTCCCTCCTGCCTTAGTCCCTTTGTCGTCCCTGAGACACAATACCTGATGGCCACGACTTGCAGGAGGAGCGGTTTATTCTGGGACATGGGTACAGTCCCACGTCCTCCGGCTCCCAGACAGGGCGGCAGGGCAGAGGGGCCCGGCCGAGGAGAGCTGCTCCCGGCATGGGGCACAGGAAGCAGGGAGAGGGAGGAGCCAGGAGGAAGAAGACCCCACCCAGGCCACGCCCCAAGGCACACCCCTTCCCAAGGCCCCACCCCAGCCCAGTTTAGCTGTGGTGTTGGACCCAGTGGTGGGTGGGTGGATTCTCTGTGGAGATAGCACCCCCTGATCCAAATACCTTTTAGAAGCCCTGCCTCTGCACACGGGAGCCCTTGGGGGGACACCCCAGATCGGCCCCCTGTGGCTTTGTCAAAGGGACGTCCGATTGCAAGAGACCAAACCGCAGACGACCCAGAGTTGGAATCAACCCATCAGGGTTGAAAACCAGCGCTCCCTGGGTTTGATGGCATAAAAGAAAAAGCTCACAGTGAATCAAACTACAGGAACCCACGGCAGAGAAAAAGAAACCGTATTTTAAAAAAAGAAGCCAAGGGAAATTCTAGAGCTGAAACATCAGATCTAGGAAAGAGAAGCGTAGCGGGCTGTGCTGTTGTCTGCGCAGAGGTAACCGAGGGTCCCTGTGGGGTGCACCCCACCCCTCGCAGAACGGCACCTGGTATCTGCTGCTTCTGCTGCTCAACGTGTGCTTCCGGTTGTGATTCTCCTCCCCAGGGAATCGCCGCCCCATCCCCCATCCTGTCTGCCTGGCTTGAGAGAGGCTGGAGCTCAGGACCGGGCCGCTCAGGGTCCTTCCAGCCACAGCCACTGTCCTGGTCACCAGACAGTGGCGCCATGTAAACCAGTCAGTCGGACCCCTGGGGTGGTGGCCGGCATCTGGGGGCAGCAGGTTTTCCTGCTGGGACCTCTGGGAGGAGCTGGCAGCCTCTCTCCCTGGGCTGGAGGAGGACCGAGGGACCGGGCCCGCGCTGTTCGCAGCCACCTGCCCTTGGGTTTCCAGGTAAATCTGCCCACACCTCCGTTTGCTGCTTTAGTCGGTCTGAGCTGGATTTCTGCTGCTCACAGCTGGAAGCCCACGTCTAACGGAACCCCCACGGCCCGGTCACAGTCTATTTATTTGTAGGCCATGAAGGCCGGAGGGGCAGGGCCACCTCTGGATTAGGTTTCTGTGCCGGTACCGGGCCGTGGCGTGGCAGGCAGATGGCTCCCGACACTGAGGAGGATTCGGCGAATTTCAATAACACCAGCCCCGCGTGGTCCTGTTGTGTGGTCATTCCGCAGTGCTGTCGTGCCCATTTTACAGCTGGCAACACTGAGGCCCCCCAGAAGCTCAGCGACGTCCCTGAAGTCCCGAAGCTGGACACGGGGCAGAGATGGTAGCGCAGCCTCACACGGCATGAGCGCGGAGGGAGGGCATGCTGTTTAAGGTGCTCAAAGAAGCAGGCAGAGGTGGCCAAACAGTTCGGGGCGAAGACCCCAGGCCCAGAGGGAGGCCTGGGTGTGAGTCCTGCACACAGCAGACCAGTTCGTTTTTGCATCCAGCGATGTGGTTACAAATGAAAAGGAAGTCTCGGAAGAAAACAGAAAACGCCTTCTTCACTCTCTTCCCCTGAGGTGCTGGGGACTGAACCCGGGGCCTCCGCGCCGAGCTGCATCTCCGGCCTTTCTACTCTTTACTTTGAGCGGGGGTCCCGCTAAGTCGCTGAGTGGCTCAGGCTGGGCTGGACCTTATGTCCCTGGCCGCCTGGGGCCGGCAGCCCTCGGCCTGGGGCTGTTTGTCGTTTAAACTGGGTTCAGCCTGGCTGGGCCGGCCCACTCCACAACCTTCCGAGCTGGGTCCAGGCTGTCTGTCTTCTGCTTCACCGGAGGAGGATAGGATCGGAAGAGCCGGAGGCTCTGGCGACGGTGCTGTGGTCGGCACCGGGGCAGGGTCACCCTGCTGGGCACCTGTGACCTCGGGCACACGGGAAGGGTGCAGCTGGGAGAGAGAGAGCCACTTTCCAGCAGGGACGTCCTCCCTGCCCCACAGTGGGGAGGGGACAGGCCGCAGAGTGGGCAGCCTCCTCTCTCCTGCCCCGGGAAGCTGCCTTGGGGACCAGCCAGGCGGAGCTGGGAGGCAGGGACACGAAAGACTAAAAGCCAGGGACAGTGGCCCATGTCTGTCGTCCCAGCAGTCTGGGAGGCCGAGGCAGGAGGATCTCAAGTCAAGCCCAGCGTGGGCAGTTTGGCAGTTTAGTGAAACCCTGTCCCAAAATAAAAATTAGAAAAGGCTAGAGTATAGCTAGAGTGTTTGCCTAGTGTGTGTGAGGCCCGGGGGCCCAACCCCAGCACCACAAAAAGTCAAACAAAAAGGTGCTAAGTGATAAAATGCAGATTGTCTAGCGGGCTCCGGCCGAGGCCTACAGTGCGTGTGCTGTAAATCTGTCCCTGTTCGCCTTTGGTCGTCCCCTGTCCCCTCGCCTCCTCAGGCAGCATCAGGCCTATCCGTGGGTCACAGAGCCCGGTGTATTTGGACACAGGAGCCGGGGGCAGGCGGAGCCAGTGACTTCGGCAAGGTGAGTCCTTGTCCCCTGCAGGCCGCACAGTGGGTAGCGACGGCAGGGCGTTCCGCGTAGTGAGAGTCGGATTTGTAGAACCTGTAACTTGTGACTCAGTTTCCCGGTGGCACTGTGTTCCCGCTCAGGGTGCCCCACAGCCTCAGAGCTGGCCCCGGTGAGTGGTTGGGGAGGGGACAGGGCGGAGGACCCCAGAGTCTGAAGCCACACTAGCTTCCTGAAGCTTCGGAGATGAGATGCTGGCCGCAGGCGGCATTTTACACTTTCTAGTGGCCGCGTTTAAAAAACTCAGGAGGAGCAGGTGAGATTCGTGTTCATCACATACACTGATCTAGCACAGCCAAAATGGTGTGCTTTTAACAGGCTGTCACCATGGAAAAATAGGGATGAGAGATTTCATGCAAACAATGGCAAATCAGGCCTCCTGCTAGGACGGTGGTCCAGGTGCAGGCCGGCCTGGTGTCTGGGCGATCCTAAGAGGCTGGCGTGACTCCCCCAGTCCTGCCCTGGCCGGCCCTCTGCGTGTGTGTGTGTGTGTGTCGTGTGTCGCTGAGCTGGTGGCCCCCGATGGGAGCCAGTAACCGAGCCTGGGCCCAGGGAGCAGCGGGAACCCCGGGGCGGCTCCAGTCCTCAATGTCACCGTGTCCCAGTGATAAGCCAGGGCCCAGAGCAAACAGCCTGGCCACGGCGGCTGTCACCGAGCTCCACCGAACAGGACACGGAGTGGCCAGCGCAGGTGCTGGGCCTCACGCCACCCACACAGACCAGCTATGCCCGGAGCCCGGAGCCCAGGGAAGCTTTGGGGACTCATAAACCTGGATATTGGGGATGTCAGAGGGTTCTGAGAGCTACTCAGGAACCTCAGAGTCCCCAAGTTGTCTTGCACCAGAGCCCGCAGGGTGAGCTCCCCAATCCAGGAGCCCGGCACCCAAAATCTGAAGAGTTTTCAGGGCTGAAAATGAAGAATTCTACACCCGAGACATGTGTGGGGCAAAGTCAAACACAGGCACATGAAAAATAAGGCACAAAATGACTTTCAGGATGGTGCGGAAGTACTTGAGGCAGAAATGAATTTTGGGTATAGAGTTAGGTCCCATCCTCCAGCTCTCGCATTACATATGGGCAAATATTCCAAAACTTAGAACCAGGCGTGGTGGTGCACGCCTGTAATCCCAGCACTTGGGAGGCGGAGGCAAGAGATCACAAGTTCAAGGCCACCGTGGGCAATTTAGCAAGAACCTTTCTCTAAATAAAAATAAATAAAAAGGGTTGGAATGTAGCTGGATTTCATTCCCAGTACTGCAACAAGTGGAGAAAACAAGACGAAAACACCGTCATGGAAATTTCCTGTTTGCATTTGTGGCCTTACTAAAACCTGACACAAAACATTTATTTTAGAACTAGAAATAAACTGCTGGGCCTGATGGTGCACGCCTGTCATCCCAGCACTCAGGAGTCTGAGGCAGGAGGATCACCGGAGTTGGAGGCCAGCCTGGGCTACAAAGTGAGTTCAGGACCAACCTGAACCGCATAGTGAGAGTCTGCCTCAAAGCAAACAAACAAGAAGCACTGGAGGTAAACTGAGGACTCGCTACGCCGTGAGAGATGAGGGCTCCTGGGGTCCCGTGCTGACCCAGCTCCCAGGAAGGTCCGGCCTGAATCAGACGCTTCATGGGGATGGTCACCCTCGCGGTTGCCATGGTTAGTCCCTCTTTTGCTGGCCCTGACCTGCCGCTTCCGGTCCCCCAGCCTCTCTGTTTTATTATTGAAAGATACCCTTCGTCGGCTGCTGTCTCCGGTTCTCTCTCGGAGAGAGGCGGGGCGCGGATAAAGGCCGTATTCATCCAAGGTGTACGCGGGGGCGAAGTCGGGTTGACCCAGTTCCCCGAGACTGAAGACCTGGAATTCAAACAGACCCAAAGAAAAGCAAACACGAATTTCACTGCTGACAGTTAGCTTCCGGCCTAGGAACGAGC
>RJWM01050566.1:0-10719 GCA_004363535.1 Dasyprocta punctata
GCACAGTGCAGGAATGTTTATAAAATGAGAACCTTAGCTCCCCCACTGAGCCACTAGGCCAAGCTTCCAAACTTTAAGTTGATACAATGCATCAACCATTTCAATTTACCACTGTGAGCTTGGCAACCAGACACATTGTTTCAAACCAATTTCTAGCTATAAAGGCATGCTTTGTGGTTTTTGTAACCTTTTATTTGGCACAGGGGGTTTTGATTGGCCATACAGTGCTATCATTAGGTTGTGCCAGTAGATGGCGCCCAAAGGCTATAAGCATCAGAGGGCGCAAGGACGGTAGGCTGTTTAGGTCTTGCAGCACCAGAGGGCCCAGGAGTCCTAACCTCTGTAGGCGAAAGCAGAGGAGCGGGAGAAGACAGAGGAAGTGGAGGGTAAGAAGAAAGAGGAAGTGGAGGGCACAACGTTTTGGCCATCGCCATCTTTAGGGCATTGTTGGGTTTTTCTTGTAAATCATCCAGCCGAACCCAGCTATTGAATGGGCCTAAGGGGGAGAAGACATCAGAATCTTCCTCCTTGGCGTTTGTCTCTCGGAGCTCTTGTTGGGGGGGCCTATGCTGTCCTCCGTGGCGCCTATAAGAAACGCTTGTTCGGGCTCCGAGGGACGGACCGCACCCTGAAGGCACGTCGGAATGGTAAGTAGGGTGGGGACTAAGCCTGGAGGAAAACGTCTGTCCTCATGTTGGGTGGCTGCACGGACCCGCTTTAAAAGGCTCTGATAGGTATGCGGGTCCCATAGGTCGGCTGTTTGCCTCTAAGACTCCCAGCGCTGTTGAGGCGCGGAGTGCGGCGCTTCGTAGCGGGGGCATTCCAACAGTGCACAGATTGCCCGCACCTGGGGGGACTGGACTTTGGATAGCGCAGAGCCCATGATAGTGGGCGGGGGGTCTTACCTGGAGTCCATGTAGGGATGTCCCTGTTCGGGCACCACCTGAGGCCGGATGGGCCTCACTCCAGGCAGGACCGCACCAAAGCGACAAAGGAGATGCAGAGATCAGGCTGATGGCGCAGGTCCGGTTTAATGTGGAAGTGCAGCAAGTATATATAGCGGGTGCGGGCCAATAGGGAGTGAGAGCCAATGAGGGGACAGTATCTAGGCAGACTTAGGTCCGTATAGTGAGTGTGGGCCAATAGGGAAAAAGGGGAGGGCGGTATCCAGGGAGAGGAGCAGAAACAGCAGTCTTGTAGGGGATGTTAGCTGATTGGTGGTAAGTTTGTGCAGACCAGCGGCAGGAATAGGCCACACACCTCCCGACAAAGAATGCCATAATTATGTACTGCAAACATGTACTATTTTTTGTATTCATATAATTTATGACTGAAATCAAATTACAAACAAAAAATAAGCAAAGAAAAAATGTGAAAACTTTTATGGCATTCTGCCTGAAGGCACTTTTATTGGCATTTCTGCACAAAGTTATTGTCATGGATAATTAGAGAGTATCAGGAAAGCCATATTTTGGCAAGTGTTTAGAGTTCCTGTTAACCAGGAGCTGATCAGAACAATGATATTATTCTGTGGGGAAGTAGATGACTATTGTCCCATTGTGTGGTTGTTTGCTTAACAATTTACCAAGTAAAAGACATCTGAATTGTTTTCAATTTGTTGCAATTCTTAATAATCCCACTTTACACATTTGTGTTTTGGTTTTTAGTGATCATAGCTTTTCATTTCTTTTGAGCAAGTACCTAGAAGTGAGATTGCTAAGTTACATAGGTTAATGTTTGACTCCATAAGAAACTGTCAGATTGTTTTCTGTAGTGATTATTTTGCATTCCCCCTATCAATGCATGAGATTCCTATCAGTCTGCATTCTTGCCTGATATTGTCAGTTTTTTTAACTTTAGTCTTTTAATAAATGGCATTTCATTGCGAAATTAATTTGAATTTCTTTAAGGACTAATGAGGTTAAGCATATTTGAAAATGCTTTTTGGCCATCTGTATATTTTTTTTAGTGAAGTGTCTGTCCAATCTGTTTTCCTGGTTATCCTCTGAGTTTTAAAAACCTTATCTGGTCCACCTGCTTGTATTGACCTTCAGATTTCTTTGTTTAACTCAACCTTTTAAATTGTAGTTAATTGTAAAGATATGGTTGATTGTCTTACAATGTTTTCTCTACACCCAGACATTTCACACTCCTTGGAGGTATTACCTGTACTTAATACCTTCATTTCTTTTCCACTCATGTTTTTATCAACTCCAAGTCATATTCAGTTTCATTATTGCATCAAATATTTCACCAAAATCTCTAGTGACTTCCATACTGTTAAATACAACAGGATTTTGTTTAATCTTTCAGTATAATTTAACATTTGTATTATGAAACTTTCTTCTTTTTTATTTTTAAAGAGAAAAAAGAAACAAGATAGACATAAAAATGAACCAAGTTTCAAAACAGGTTAGTAGAACAGTTACAATAGTTGATATATTGCATATTGTTGTAATATCTTGTCCAAACAATATTAGTGCAAAACTTTCTTTTCAATGAACTAAGAGAAAGTAGCTGTATAACTATCTTAACTGTCTTATGTATAAATATTTTTTCTTTTTCCATTTCTTCCTTTCCCCTTTCCCCCATCACAGCTTGTCTTTTCTTTTGAACAGATTATTCCCAATTCCCAGTATCTATTATACATTTCAGATCTTTTTATTTATTTAGTTTCTCACACTAGTGAGACAATATGATGTTTACACACGTGGATCTGATTTATTTCACTTACAAGTATGGTCTCAAGTTGCATCTGTTTCCCTATAAAAGTTTCCAGTTTATGTTTCTTTATGACTATTACTCCATTATATAAAAATCCACCTCTTTTTTATCCATTCTGTGTGTGATGGGCATTTGGGTTGTTTCCAAGATTTAACTGTTACAAATTTTGCTGCTATAAACATGGGTGCACATATATCACTGTGCTAGGGTGTTTTAATTCTTCTGGAAAGATATCCAGAAGCGGAATAGCTGGTTCGAATGGGACTTCTATTCCTAGTTTTTAAGGGAGTCTCCACATTGAGTTCTACAGTGGTTGCACCAATCTACACTCCACCAACAGTGGAGAAAGATTCCTTTTTCCCCGCAGCCCCACTAACACTTGGCATTGGTTGATTTTTATACCATTCTTTCTGAGGTAAGATGGAATCCCAGTATTGTTTTAACATGTGTCTCTCAACTAATCAAAGATTTTGAACATTTTTTCATGTATTTGTTTGCCATTTGTATTCCTTCATCTGAGGAGTGCATATTCGTCTCAGATGTCCATTTTTTTTGATTGGCTCTTTGATTTTGGGGTTCTGATTTGTTCAATTCTCTATATATTTCAGATATAAGTCTTTTGTCTGTGAGATGACTGGATATAATTTTTTCTCACTCTGTGGGCTGTCTTTTCACTCTGTTGGTGATTTCTTTTTCTGTGCAAAAGCTTTTGAATAAGGAGAGCTCTTGTTTATCCATTCTTTGTATTATTCCCTTGCAGTTTGGTTTTTGTTTGTAAAGTCTCTGCCTACCCCTATGTCTTTGAGTTTTCTGCCTATCTTCTCTTTCAGTAAATTTGATGTTTGTAGTTTAATATTTAGATCTTTGATCCATTCTGACTTTAGTTTAGTTCATTGTGACAACCATAAGTCCAGTGTTATACTCTTTGGTGTGGAAAAGCCAGTTTTTCCAGCACCATTTACTAAAGAGACTATCTTTCTTCCACTGAACACATTTGGCCCCTTTGTCAAAGACAAGGTGACTGAGTGTGTTTGTGGCTGCATTTGCATCTTCTCTTCTGTGCCACTGATTCTAAGGCCTGCTTTTTTTTGCCAGTACGATGCTGATTTTATCTCAGTATCTTTGTGTATAATTTTGGAACTGGAATTGTGATGTCCCCTGACTTGCCTTTGGTGCCCAGAATTGCTTTTGATATTATATATCTTTTCTGGTTTCAAATGAATTTTAGGAATATTTCCTCTAGATGTTACTGGTATTTTGATTAAGATCGCATGAAATCTGTATACCAGGTTTGGAATTATGGCCAATTTCACTATGTTGGTTCTTGCTGTCCAAGAGCAAGAGATACCTTTCCATTTTCTGATATCCTCTTTGATTTTCTTTTTAGAGTACTGTAATTTTCAATATTTAGATCTTTTACTTTCTTTATTAGATTGATTCTCACATATTTCATATTTTGCATGTTATTGTAAAGTGTGTGGTTTTCCTAATTTCTCTCTTTGTGAGTTTGTTGCTTGTGTGTAGGTGTGCTATTAGTTTTTGAATGTTGACTTTGTATCTGGATACACTGCTGAATTTGGCTATTAAATCTAGAAGCCTTTTGGTAGAGTTTTTGGGGTATTCTATGTAAAGTATCATATCACCTGAAAATAATGATAACTTAACTCCTTTCTTTCCTATCCTTATTCTTTTTATTTTTCCCTTTCTAATTGCTGTGGTAAATGTTTCCAGAACTATATTGAATAGGAGTTGTGATAGTGGACATCCTTGTCTTCTTCCTGATTTTATTTTATTTATTTATTTTTTATTTTATTTTAAAGATAGTAAAATCCAACAGAACATAACAGAACCAAGTCAATCAAAACAAAGTAGCAGAACTGATACAGAACTTCAAAGAAAGATACTATGAAAACTATAGCTACTATAGTATAGCTTGTTATTTCAGAATAGCTGACCATTCCAACAGGTATAGTAGAATTGACACAAAAACAAAACAGAATAAAACCAATAAAAACAGAATATAAAATAAAGCAAATAAATAAATAATGATCGGAGTAAAGCAAAACAGTGAGAACCATATTGGGCCTCGAAGACAAGACAAAAGAGAATCCCCCATAT
Organism: Dasyprocta punctata; assembly: GCA_004363535.1. Classification (NCBI taxonomy): domain Eukaryota; kingdom Metazoa; phylum Chordata; class Mammalia; order Rodentia; family Dasyproctidae; genus Dasyprocta; species Dasyprocta punctata. The sequence goes on from RJWM01050566.1 coordinate 4,843, forward strand.
TTGCTACATTGCCTACTGTCATCTTCCAAAGAGATGCTCAGGTTGCCAACCAGAGGCCTGCAAAATCAACAAAACAATACTAGCATTTAGTTGCTTAATGTTCCTTAGTTGCTATCAATTTAGCCAGACCTCCGAACCAGCAGGTTGCTTACTGGGGGGGAGGTTGTCCTTGATTCTAAGCCTGCACACTGGTTCCACTCAGGCCCAGCGGGGTGGGTCCTCGAGGGGCCCATTCTCATTCTCTTCCAGTCGCACAGTCCCCCAGAAGGCAGATTAGTTGCCTTGTGGTCGGAGCCACTTGGGCCCAGTGGGGTCTGGACAGTTATTTAAAAAAAAAATAAGAGAAATTATGGTAGCCATTGTTGATTTCCTATTATCTTGCTTTGAAGTCCTATAATGTTTTCATTCTTCTGTTTTGATTGGTTTTAGTTTCTTTTGTTTTATTTGATTTTATTGTGTGTGATTGTGTGGACAGCTATTTTGAAGAAAGCAAGAGACATTGTGTTAGCCATTGTTGATATCCTGTTGTCTTGTTTTGAAGTCCTGTATTGTTTGCATTTTTCTGTCTTGATTTGCTTTATTCTGTTTGTTTTGTTTTGTTCTCTTTAAAATAAAAAAAGAAAATAACGGAGATGTGCAAGTTTAGTTTCACAGAATGACCTGGTTAAAGGCAATTTGCACATACATGGCTATAAATTCCTGGTTTCAAAGAAAGACCCTGCAACTTGTCTGTTTAATTAGAATTCCATGGGGGAAGTGTAACTCAATATTCACAATGATCCTTCTCTATGTACAGATTCTTGGAAATGACTATATGTGTTCCTTCATAGTGCCCCATAGGAATGAATAGAAAGAAATATGTACTTCTTCCATTTCTGTATGGAAACTTTCACAGCTTTGCCAAACTTAGGATGAGTTCAGGTTTGAGAACCCAACATATGTGGTCACTTTGAAGTGTGTGAATTTGAAAATAACAGAGATGTGCATGTTTAGTTTCACAGAATGCCTTGGTAACAGGCAGTTTGTACATAGATGGCTATGAAGCCCCAGTGCAAAGAAAAGCCATACAACTTGTGTGTTTCACTAGTAAGAACTCCATGGAAGAAGTGTAACACAATGTTCACAATGATCCTGTTCTTTTTACAGATGATTGGAAATGACTATATGTTTCTTCATAGTTCCCCATAAGAATGAATAGAAAGAAATGCATACAAGTACCATTTCTGCATGGAAACTTCCACAGCTTTGTTAAATTTTGTGTGATATCAGGGCAGGGAACCAAACATATCAGAACAATTTGGAATGTGTGGAATTGTAAATAACTGAGATGTGCACTTATAGTTTCTCAGAATGCCCAGGCTAAAGACAGTTTATGCATAGATGGCTATGCAGTCCCGGTCCAAAGAAAGATGCTGCAAATTGTTGTCAGTTTAACTAATTAGAACTCCATGGGAGAAATGTAACTCAGTGTTCACAGTGATCCTGCTCTATGCACAAAAGCCTGAAAAGGACTATATATTTTGCTAACACCCCATAGGAATACATTTAAAGAAATATATACTTGTACCACTTCCACATGGACACCTCCACAGCTTAGTTGAATTTAGTATGAGTTCAGGTCAGAGAATCCAGCATATCTTAAACTTTGGAGTGTGTGCTTCACTAAATAACAGATGTGCATGTATTATTTCTCAGTATATACTGCTAATTGATAGTTTTCATATACACATATATGCCCCCCCAGTACATAAAAACACCCTGTACCTTATTTTGTGCTTCCCAAATAAGAACTCCATGGGAGCAGTGTAATTCAATTTTCATAATGATCCTCTATGTAGAGAATCTTTGAAAGGACTGTATGTGTTTCTTCATAGTGTCTCATAGGAATGAATGGAAAGAAATATATACTGCTACCATTTCCACATGGAAGCTTCTTTAATTTTGTCAACTTTAACAAGTTCAGGTAAGAGAACCCAACATATCTGAACACTTTGCAGTGTGTGCTTAGCTAAATAACTGAGATGCACACATATGATTTATCAGTATGTACTGCTAAGTGGTAGTTTGCACATACATATATATGCAGTGCTGGTATAAAGAAACTCCCTGTAACTTACTGTGTGTTTCCTGAATAAGAACTCCATGGGAGAAATGTAACTCAGTCTCCAAAATGATCCTGTTCTTTGTACAGAAGCTTTGAAATGACTATATGTGTTTCTTTATAGTGTCCCATATGAATGAATGGAAAGTTACATGTACTTTTACCATTTCCGTGTGGAAGCTTCCACAGTTTCAGCAACCTTCATACAATTTCAGGCCAGACAACCCAACATATATGAACAAGTTAAAGTGTGTGGTTCTGTAAATACCTAAGATGTGCATGTTTAACTTCTCAGAACATCCTGGTTAAAGGCACTTTCTACATAGATGGCTTTGTAGCCCCGGTGCAAAGAAAGAACTTGCAACTTGTGCATTTAACTAGTAAGAACTCCATGGGAGAAGTGTAACTCAAATTTCACAAAGATCCTACACTATGTACAAAAGGTTGGAAATGACTATAAGTATTGCTTCCTAGTGCCTCATAGTAATGAATGGAAAGAAATATACACTTGTACCATTTCTGCATGGAACCTTCCACAGCTTAGTTGAATTTAATCTGAGCTCAGGTTAGAAAACCCAAAATATTTGAACACTGGAGAGTGTGCTCCACTAAATCACTAAAATGTGCACATATGATTTCTCAGTATATAATGCTAAATGGTAGTTTGCACATACATTTATATGCAGACCTGGTACAAAGAAACACCCTGTATCTTGTGTTTCCTGAATAAGAACTCAATGGGAACAGCGTATTTTAATTTTCAGAATGATGCTCTTGGGCTGAGGATTTTGTTCAGCGACTCAAGCACTTGCCTGGTAAGCGCAAGGTCATGAGTTTGATCCCCGGTACAAAAAAAAAAAAAACACTTCTAAAAAAATAGAATGATCCTCTTCTATGTATAGAAGCTTTGAAATGACTATATGTGTTTCTTCATAGTGCCACATGGGAATGAATAGTAAGAAATATGTACTTCTACCATTTCCACATGGTAACTTCCACAGTTTTGTCAACTTTCACATAAATTTGGCTCAGAGAATTCAACATATCTGAACACGTTGGAGTGTGTGGTTCTATAAATAACTGAGATGTGCACGTGTAACTTCTCAGAATGCCCTGATAAAAGGCAGTTTGTTCATAGAAGGCTATGTAGCCCTGGTGCAAAAAAAGACCCTACAACTTGTTGAGTGTTTTACTAGTAAGAACTCCATGGGAGAAGTGTAACTTAATGTACACAAAGATTCTGATCTTGGAAACAAGTATAAGTGCTGCTTCATAGTGCTTCATAGGAATGAATGGAAAGCAATGTATACTTGTTCTATTTCCACATGGAAGCTTCTACAGCTTCTTTAAACTTATTGTGAGTTCAGTTCAGAGAACCCAATATATCTGAGCACATTGGAGTGTGTGGATTTCTAAATAATTGAGATGTGCAAGTTTAGTTTCTCAGAATGCCCCAATTAAAGGCAGTTTGCACATAGATGGTTATGCAACCCAGGTGCAAAGACAGACCCTGAAACTTGCTATCTGTTTAACTAATTAGAGCTCCATGGGAGAAGTGTAAGCTAAATTTCACAATGATCTTGCTCTATGTACAAAACGTTGGAAATAACTATATGTGTTACTTCATAGTGCCTCATAGGAATGAATGGAAAGAAATATATACATAAACCATTTCTGCATGGAAACTTCCACAGCTTCATTAAATTTAGTATGAGTTCAGGTCAGAGAACTCAACATATATGAACAATCTGTAGTGTGTGGGTTTGTAAATAAATGAGATGTGCATGTTTAGTTTCTCAAAATGCCCTAGTTAAAGGCAGTTTAGAGACAGATGGCTATAAAGTCCAAGTCCAAAGAAAAATCCTGCAAATTGTTGTCAGTTTAACTAATTAGAACTCCACCAGAGAAGTGTAACTCAAATTTCACAATGATCCTGCTCTATGTACAAAATGTTAGAAATGACAGCGTGGTTTCCATCACAGTACCCGTAGGAATGAATTGAAAGAAATATGTACAGGTACCATTTCTGCATGGAAGGTTCCACAGCTTCATTAAATTTAATATTAGTCCAGACACCTGACCAGACCAGACCAGATCAGACCTGACCAGATCAGTCACTACACCAGACACAAGACTACCATGCCAGACTAGACCCAAGGCCAGACCAGACCACAGCAGCTCAGACCAGAGCAGACAATCCCCGACCAGACCAGAGCAGACCAGACCACACCAGCCTGGGCCAGACAGGACAGCCCCAGACTAGACCACCCCACTACAACAGACCACAAGAGACCACATTTGTCCACACCAGACCATATACCAGACCTGATGCCAGACCACACCAGATCACACAGATGAGACACCAGACCTGACCAGACCATAACATATCAGACAGACGAGACCAGACCAGACTACACATCAGACCTAAGACCCGACCAGACACCAGACCAGACATTAAACTAGACCAGAGCAGACCAGACACAAGATCAGACACCAGATCAGACCAGACCAGACACCGAACCAGACACCGAACCAGGCACCAAACCAGACCACTCACCAGATGAGACACCAAGCCAGACACTTGGCCAGCCATAAGACCAGATACCAAACCAGACTGGACCAGGCCAGATCAGACACTAATCCAGACACCAGACCAGACACCAAACCAGACACCAGGCTAGACAAGACCAGACCAGACACCAGACCAGACCAGGCCAGACTAGCCCAGAACAAACAGGCCAGGCCAGGCCATACCAGGCCAGGCCAGACCAGACATCACACCTGACACCAGACCAAGCCAGACACCAGATCAGACCAGACCAGACCAGACCAGAATGGAGATCAGACCAGAGACCAGAGCAGTCCAAACTAGACCAGACACCAATCCAGATACCAGACCAGACAGTAGACCACACACCAGACCAGACCAGACATCAGATCAGACACCAGACCCAACAACAGACCAGACCACACCACACCACACACCAAACCAGTCGAGACCAGACACCAGACCAGATTAGGCAAGACCAGACCAGACCAGAGCAGACACCAGACCAGACACCAAACCAGACATGAGTGCAGACCAGATCAGACACCAAACCAGGCCAGATCAGATACCAGACCAGATCAGACACCAGACCAGACATGAAACTAGACACCATCCCAGACTAGATCAGGCCATAGCAGACACCAAACCAGATACCAGACCAGACCAAATCAGACACCATACACCAGACCAGACTAGACAAGATCAGAGGCATTCCTGGGTTAGATCCACAAACACAAATGAGATGACATTAGAAACCTCTAGCAAGCACTGATATGAGTATCACAGCATAGACCTTTACTTTTACTTCATTATTTTTTTTGTCTCACTGTGTATCACAGACTGGCCTTGAACCTGTGGGGGCCCTCCTACTTCAGTCTCCTAAGTGCTAGGGTTACAGGTGTGTACCACCTTCTTTATTACCAGCTGACACAAAAAAACCTGGTGTACAACTGGGCATGGTGGTGGTTACCTGTAATCCTAGCATACAACAGGCTGAGGCAAAAAGATCCCTGCAAGTTCAAAGCCAGCCTGGGCTACATAATCAATTCAAAGCCACACTGAACTACATAACAAGAGATAGCCAAAAAAAAAAAAAAAAACAGTCTGGTTTACTGTAGAAGACTATATGGGGACCTCTCCTTGAATGCAGAACAATTGCTACAACATTAGTTAAATCAAGTCTTATTTCCATATACTTATATGTACAAAGAGCTGGCTATGGTATTTC
>RJWM01050567.1:0-10719 GCA_004363535.1 Dasyprocta punctata
GGCAGGCGCGAGGTTGTGAGTTCAATTTCCGGTGCCGCCAAAAAAAAAAAAAAACCACCAGATATCATTGCCTTCACACGAAAACAGTTAAAATAAAAACAACTAACAATACTTAGTACTGGTAATACACAGAATGACTTTACTTGGTGTAAATTGCTAATTTGATGTCAATATCAAATGATGCAATCACATGAGAAAACTAAGAAGTTTCTCAAGTAAGTTTTCATCTAACATATGGTGGAAGATATTTATCCAAGAAATATTAAAGCATACTTCAACTGTATTGAAAAAGTAAACACAGTCACATAGAGAGACACAGAGATGACCAAGGAGTCAGAAATTTGACTCTATAGGTGAAAGAACTATTTTATTTATTTATCCATTTATTAGTACCAGAAATCAGAACCACAACTTGTGCCTACCAGGAAGGTGCTGTACTGCTGAGCTGTAAGCACCATTTTTAAGCTACTCTTTATAAAGTAGGCTAACAGCACCAACATTTTATCACAGAGCATATTGAAATCTTATTTTATATATTTATTTTTTAGTTTAAAGAGAATAAAACCAAGCAAAATAAAACAGAATACAACCAATCAAAACAAACCAGTGCATGTAACACAGGACTTCAAAGCAATAGTAAATCAACAATGGTTACCATGATGCCTCTGTTGTCTTCAAAATAGCTGCAGATACCTTCAGACATAGTAAAAATCAAGTGAAACAGAACAGCATAGAAACAATAAAAACACAATGATGAATGTAATAAAGGACTTCAAAACAAGACAATAGTAAATCCAAAAAGGCTACCATAATATATCTCGCTATCTTTGAAATAGCTGCTCATGCCATCAAATATAGTAAAATAAAATAAAATAAAATAAAAAACAGAATAAAACCCAACCCAACCAAACAAAGCAATGCAAATGTTACAGGACTTCAAAGAAAGACAATAGGGAATTAACAATGGCTGCCAACTTCAGAAGGAGTTCCCCCATAGTTGCTACACTGTATATTGTTATCCTCTGAATAGATGATCAGACCACCAGCTTTAGACCTGCAAAGTCAGTGAAACACTAAACACTGCAAGCATTAAATTACATTTTACCTCCATGTCTATCATTGCAGCCTGTGTTTCTCCAGATCAGTTGGTTGCTTACAGGGGTGGGATGGGGATGGAGTTGGCTCTTCTTGTTTCCCAGCCAACACACTGGGAGGGGCTGGCATCTGGCTCTCCCCACAGTGGCCCATGCATGGTGCTGATTTGCAGGGAGGGCTTGCTTCTTGGTGACTTCTTGTTCGCTTCCCTCTCAAACTGTGAATGGTGCTGTCTCACAGAAAAGGCTGAGGTCTGGCTATACCCCCTGCATCTCATTCATCTGAATTTATAAAATAGATACCTTGTCACTATAAGCAACACAGAATTGAATAATCAAAGAAAATAAAATGTCTATTGAGGAAGACAAGAGAGGTTAGAAACAGATCTAAAGTCAAAGCAGACATTGATCCTAACAGGATAAAAAGAAACCTGAAAAGGGAAAAACCCTCACTCCAGGATAGAACCACACATTTCTGATGCATTCAGTGTAAGGTTTAATTTACTAGACAAAGCAAAAATATAGGAATCTTACTAGAACACAAGGAAAGATTAAAATATGTATTGTCACAGGATTCTGTTTATTCAGAGACAACAAAAAATGAGAAGAAATCAAAATGAAATATCGAGCTACAAGAAGAGGTTGCTAGGCAAAATTGGCATAACTGAAAGGCCCATAATTAGAAAGGGCAGTCCTCAGTCTACATTTTATCCTTAGGAAGAATGTCATAAAAAAGAAGCATCAAGAGTGAGTGCGTGTAAACGTGTTTCTTGGTTTATTCACAGGCATTTAAATCATTTTGCTTTTGAGTTGCACCTCACGAACTGCAAATAATCTAACAGGAGTGTGAATAGACCCAGAATTTCTCTGAGTATTGACTGACTGCTGCAGCTATTAGGCCTTTTAAGAAAACAGTGAAAACTCTGAAATAATTCATACATCCTGAAACAAACAAACAAGAAAAACAAATAAAAAATAATAAGGGAAAAATATGAAAAACAGAAAGAATACATGTGGAAGCATCTTCTGGAGTTTGCATTCCAGAAAAAGCCTATCTTATATTTTGGGATTTCTTCCCAGATATGTGTCTTTCTATAGTATCAAACTGTCCATCTCATCCTTCCACAAAGAATATGATTTTTCTGAAATTAAAATTCAATGAGTTGGCATGAGCAAGTTGATATTATTCCCACTTAAAATGCATAAATGTAATAATTCATGAGTATAATGAAAATTCTGCTATATTAATAATTGCTGGAATTATGCAACTTTTGATTGAGAGGAAACAAATCATTTTGAAACAGAAAATTAGTCAAGGAACATAATGTAGAAAATCCTAAGAGAAAGAGGGGAAAAAAAAAAAAAGAAAGTTACCAAGAAAAATACTGAAGCCTTTCTTAGACTTCCTCTGCTTCAAATATGCATGAGGAGAGCAAGTAAGCATCTTTTTTTTTCATCCTAGATTGTAATCCACTGTTCCTGGGCACCAGAAATGAAGTAGCAATGGTTGTATGATTGAATCTCCTCATTGATTAAAAATGAGTTGAAGCAGCTTGCTTTGGCAAAACTTGGTACCAATTCCAGCATTCTGTTTACTCAAAGACAACAAAAAAGTAACAAGAAATCAAATTGAATTTGACAAATAAAAGATAAAATTTAAATACCTAATTTGTAATTTTGAAAGGTAGAGAATGATGACATAGTTCAATGATCAGTAATGATCTCGAATCATTAAAGATTATGGTTCAGTTATGATTGATCTGAAATTTTGTGTGCATAATCTTGCTATTTTAAGCTGGGGCTCAGAAATAGTCAAACTTAAGAAAGTATACTGATAAAAACAGCAGCAGTGAGCACGTCATTGCCAAGCTGAGGTAGCTCCAACAGAAACTGCACATAACCTTTAGACACAGTTGTTGGTTTGAGTATCACCAGTAACACTTTCATCCAAGGGTTCCTATATCATTGATGTCAAAGTTCAAGTGTGAGATCTAGCAGACTAATTTTCATCTCTAAAAATGAATAATTTGAACATCATCATTGGTGAAAATTTGACAATTAAACTTTATACTCAAAATGCACAATGTTTGGCTCACTTCATAATTTTTGGTAGATAGGTTTGCAAATCATGTGGCCATCAACCAAAATTAGAACATGTATAACTCTGAGTTCAGAAGTATTTACTTTCCGATCACAACTTCATTCTTATGGTCCAGTCTTTGGCACTACAATCCAGTTACGTACAAAGTGGTGAAAATAGCATTATTTACAACATGTTTGTGTCATGTATTTCTTAATGCTTTACCTTCTTGGATTGATATTTCAGAGAATGACAGAGGTATTCTAAAATCACATTAATCTACTCATAATTAAGTATAAAATTCACAAAGAACAGAGTAACTAAATTTTTTAAAACTTCTTCTAAGATTGTATCTCTGAGTAAAAACTGTTTGTATTTTTTTAATGTACAAAGATAGGTAGAAGCCTTTGGAAAAGAAGAAAAGCCGTGTTACTTAAAGTCAAGTAATGGATAAATACATATATATGACTGACCAAAATATAAAGTTTAATAATACAATTTTAGATCTTGTGTTGAAATGCAATCTATCTTTTTGTTAAAATAATAACCCTCAAATCTGAGTTCCTATCAACTGAGTTGCTCATAATAGTAACTAAATCCTGAAGTAAGAGTAAATTTGGTCTTTAAAATGTTAGATGAAACTCTTAAAAGTATCGTGGATAAGACTGTTGTTAAACTCCTGTGCCAAAATGATTAATTCTTCACTAATTTTTATTTTAATTATAGTCAATTTTTATCACACTGTGTTTAAATTCAAAGAGTAGGAGCATGAATCAAAATGCCGTAAGACCCATGAATTAGGGAGGAGTGGTACAATGTGTCAGCATTAAATCGGTGACGAGCAGCAACAGGAATGATCTGTGTGAAGATCAATATTGCCCTTAGATTTGATGTTACAAATTTTTTTTTCTTATAGATGCTAACACTCAATTATTATCCAAGATGCAATTGAAAAATATCACATTTTATAAGCATATATTGCTACATATATAGTATATGTGCACATAAAAACATATGAATAAATATATGCATATATTTGGTCAAAAACTACATAATTTTACTGGATTCTAAATTGTTTCTAGGTATAGAAGCATTAAAAACCAATGTTAGAAGAAGAAAAATGCCTTAATACACATCAAAACTTACGCCATGAAAATGAGAATTCTGTATATTTAAACCATGACAACCTAAACATTACATATTTTGGAAAATAGTATGATAGGATAAAATGATCCTCAATTATATTAGTACTTCCAAGGAAATCATTTAAAAACAGAGAAACATCTGATGAAAAAAATCCCTATGGTAAAGAGATGACCAGTATAACACTAAATAGTACTTACTAGATAAACAAAACAGGTGTAAATATTTGTAAAACCTATTTTGAAACTGCAGTAAAATATATGCGATTTTCCACCTTTAGATTGTGATCTTCTCACAACTGGAAGATAGTGAACTGTTCAGGTTATTATAGGACCTGGCCATTTGACATGACCACATCCATCTTGAATTGTACCAACTGTGATTGCCCAGAGCAATTCTAGTAGTCTCTTTCCTGCATAGTCTCCAGCATATTATAATAAACCAAAAAATTAGAGTGGCATACAGAGCTTTAGAATTCAACCCTGGTCACAGGAACATACGTCATTCTTTGATAAAGTTTAATAAACAACAGGTATATTCTGCGTTGTATGAAGTCATTTCATCTTCATCAATATATTTTCGCTTCATCAGAACCCAAATTATGGGCATATACTCAGTCTTGCTGCTCCCCAGGACTGGACTTTTGTCAGTGTGTCTACCAATAAATTTAACTCTGTCTGTCTGTCTTTCATTTGATTTCATTGCAACTTGGTGTCATTTCTCATATAATAGGACTGAGTTGTTCTAAAACACTTTCATAGGCCCCATATGAGGTAGCTCAAGACATCTAACTATGCCTATTTCAATGGCAGAAGTGAATACGCAAACTAGATCCAAGCCCACAGAGACAGGAGTAGGGTGGATGCAGTAGCTGGGGAGAGGCAACCTAGTTGTCTCAAAAGAGAAGAAAGGATACAAAGATGAGTTTTGTGGCTTGTTGCAAATATTTCAACCCAAACATGCATTCTGGGTACATTTTTTTCAGTTGTTTGTTGTACTCATCCAGATTTCTGTTTTGACGTCTATTAAGGCCCAGTTCTTACACAGCATGTCAGAGAATCTTGCGAAGACAGCACATGAGTTCACATCCCTCTGACTTATTCTCATGTTTTAGTATAATTATGCAAAACATAATTACTTTTATTTACTTCCAGTAAATTCCACAATTTGTCGAAAACCTAATGATTTACTGGAAGGAGTGCATGGAAACTCAGAAGTTGAGAATCTTAATTAGCTTTGTAAGACTATGGTCTAGATAAATATGCATACATCAAGAATAGTAAATGAACCCTAGCGGGAAAATGGTAAGGATGAGTGATTTCTACATTTTTATATTTGGGATCGTTTTCTACCTTAAGATAACTACTATGTGACTAATGATTCTTCCATCATAATTTCTAAAGCCACAGAAAATGGCTTCATTTCTCTAATGGGATTTCTGTTCTATTAGCAGTTTCATTAAACACTGGCTTCAATAGGCAGTTTCACCTGCCTCTCCCTGTGCAGATCAAATAGATATCATATGGAAGAATCATACATGCTCGATATCTCCCTTAAATTTAGTTATAGACACAGACTATTAAAGCAGTAATAAAACTTAGAAGCACATTATTTACCTTTTTTATTTTTTACGATATTAGAAAAGCAGCTCTTCAAAGGAGAAAAATAAAAATAACTCATATTAGATATATTAGGAAACATTTGGACAGACAAATTTGAAGGAATTCTTCACTCCAGGATTTTTCAGAGCACATTTAACACAATGCAAGGGTTCCTGCCTGTAGCTGCATTGCCTTTTGCTCCTGATGCTGCTGTATTTAGTGCTTGTCCCCGAGCTCCTCAGTGAGGTCCATATGAATCTATTAGCTTTGAGGCATCATTCTGCCATTCTAACTGTAATGATCAGTCAGCTTATAAACTTTGGGGGACTGACATGAGAAGTGGCATGAACCAGGGCTACAAGAATTAAGAGGGAATACAGGGGCTGGGAGAATTGATTCTTGACTCAGAAGGCCCTGGCCATCTATCTGAGTGTCGTCTCCCAATAGATGTACAAATTTGGATAAATAAATTTCTTAAGGCTCAGTTTTTTCACATTTAAAATAGGAGTGTTTAGAGGACTGAATATGAACTTTTTTAATGTTATCATTACTATTTTTATTAATTTTTTAAGAGTCGACAGTCCATCACTATTCCAATGAGTTTTTTAATTTCACCTTCAGTTATTAAAAAGTAGCTCTTTTATGGGTTTTCTTAAAATGATGATAAGGAAAAACAGACTCCCTTAGAAGTGAGAGACATTTTTTCTAAAGATACTATATTAAAGTAACTATCATTTTAATTAAAACAAAAAAGCAATCTTTCTCTTTCTCACACAAAAGCACACACACACACACAATTTACTTTTCCTGTTTCCTGCATGTTGTGTTAAAGGACCTTTAAGCGGTCCTTGTGATATTAGTATATTAACTACATGACCTTCATATTCATCTTCTTTTGGAGATGATTTCGTGAACCATTATATCTATTAAAATGTTCAATGCTTTAGAAAACAACACTGATGTCAGTTTTTTTTACCATTTATTTTTGTATCTGAATGAGCAAAATGTTATTCTTTTTTCAACCTGATCATTTAATGTGTTGTGATGCTAATTACATTAAGTAGCTTATATTTTGTCCCCTGAAAGTTTTATTCCTGAAATTCACAATGCTAGTGTCTATTTTCTAAACATCTATATTAAAAACAATGATCTGAGATTAATCGGGGAAGTTAAGCTCTAAGAAATACTTAACAAATGGAGATAAATAAAAAAAACTAGAAAATTCATTTTCTCTTATACAAATGCAAGGAAGGGTGGTGATTTGAATAATATGATATTGAAAATGTCCATATGCTGCCTTTAAAAAAAATTAATTCACCACCTGAATCTGCATTAGAATCATTGGACAAGTTTAAACCAGGGCAATGCATGAGCTGGACCAAAATAAACACATTAAATAAATTTAATTAGAATTGTAATCAATATTTTGTAGGTGCATAATGTGCAGAAACATATTTGAAATGCTCATCTAAGCCATTGTTCTTCATTAAAATTTTTCTGAACTTTTTAATCAGTATTTTTAGGTACTATAACGTGCAGAAATGTATTTGAATTGCTCATCGACGTAATTGTTCTTCATTAAAAATTTTCTAAACATTTTTAGTAACATGGCAGCATTTGAAAATTGCACAGTAACTCTTGTTCCCTCTGTTCCCAGAAGAAGGCGCCTGTATACGTACATCCACAGACCCAAATGGATACCCACACAGCCCCAGACACACTCACATGGACACACACATGAATTTGTATGCAACTCAGAGGGCATGCCCTGACTCTTGTAACCCCTATTAAAAACACTTTAAGAATACTACGAAGAATTCAAAAGGATGGGAAACCTGTGCCTTTTCAAGGAACCAAGTCAAATCGCTTTGGTAGTACCTTCTTCCTTTAAAAATCTCTGGCATCAATGACAACTCTTTTATGACCACAACTTAATCTCTTTTCCCTGATAAATAAAAATCAACCTGTGCATGTTTCATGTGACTATGAGCAGCTATTCGCCCTCTCCAAGTCTGTTTTCTGATCTGATAAACTAATACATTTTAAAAATATAAGGTAATAACTCAATTAAATGTATCATTCTGATGGTTAAAATGATGACTATTAGTTGCCACTTTCCTCACTTGGCATTTGTATTTCCAGAAAATAATGACATTAAAAAAATGAAAGCAAACCACTCATAAATCAATAAAACAATCTTCATGATAGGCATTGCTATTTCCTTTCACTTTGATTTAATTTGTTCTTGACTAAAAATACTTTGAATACAGAGGAAATATGGTGACATTACATGAGCTTCCATTCTGATAACCAGTTTCTGGTAAATTAAACATACTAAGTACTCTATTTAAAGAAAAGCATTGCATTAAGCTGTTGATGCTGGTGAGCTTTTGTTTCTTCTGTCTACCAGATCAAATTGTGTGTGGTTGCAAGTCAATTTTGGTTATTAAATAAATATTTTCATTCATATTTTCCCATACTATTATTTCCAGATCATGCCAATAATAAGCTGCATCAATCTAATGGCACCTCTTCCATTTTGTTCAAATGTTATTTTATGAAATGTATTTCTTTTAAAATACTTCAATTCAAAATTTCAATCTTTTGTCTCTGTTTCTGTCTTTCTTTCTTTCAAATCTACAAAGCCCCAAACCAGTTCTTTCCGATGTGAGGAACATCTAGATGTCTACAGTGATATGTGAATCACTTTGCTTTTCCTCTTAAAATGTAGGAATGCAGAGATACTCACACGTGTGATATATACACATAGCTGGGATGAAAGCTGATTTACCTACAAGCAAGCTTATTTTGAAATTTCTCCAAGTCTTAAGACTCAAAATTACATGAACTCAGTGTCTAAAAGGCTTTTGTTATATAGTCTTGTTGAAGAATTTGCATTTCCAATACAAATGTTCATTTAGCTATACATTTGCTCCAGATATGATGGTGAATTACCAAAGCTGAATCAGGAAGATATAAATATTCTAAATAAACCAGTATCACTCAATGAAATTGAAGCTATAATAAAAACCTCCCACAAAGAAGAGCCCAGGCCTCGACAGATACACTGTTGAATACTACAAAAACTTTAGAGAAGATCTAATCCCACTACTCCTCAAACTGTTTAATGGAATTGAAAGAAAAGCCAACATCACCCTGATACCAAAACCAGAGAAGGATCCAACCAAGAAAGAGATCTCTAGGACAACCTCACTAATGAGCATAGATGTAAAACTCCTCAGTAAGATACTGACAAACAGATAAAAAAAGATTATACATCATGACCAAATAGCAACAATAAAGCAATACTAAGATTTCAACTCTCTCCAGAAATAATGGCTATTATCAAGAAAACAACCAATAGAAAATGTTGCTAGGGTCATGGGGGGAAAAGGAATCCTTCTCCGCTGTTGGTGGGAGTGTAGACTGCTGCCAACACTGTGGAAATCAGTGTGGAGATTCCTTAAAAAGCTAAAACTAGAACTTTAGTACCATTCTTAATACTTGCCTCAACCATTTCCCTTCTTGATATCTTTCTGAAAGAATTAAAAGCATCATACCACAGCAATATATGCACACCTATGTTTATAGCAGCAGTTTGTAATAGCTAACTCTTGGAAACAGCCCAAATGCCCATCAATGAATGAACAGATAAAGAAGATGTGGGTTTGTTATACAATGGAGTACTGCTCCATTGTACTGCCATAAAAGATAACGAGACATTTCTAGCTAAATGGATGCACCTTGACACCATACTCTTAATTGAAATAAATCAGACATCCATGTTTCAATATCGCATTTTTTCTCCTTGGTGAGAAATAAGGGCCACAATAGATGATAGATATTGAGAAATGAAACACAATGCTAATGAGAAGGAGAACACGGTAGAGAAGAGGGAAAAGGAAAGAAGAAATGTGAAGAAAATACAAATAAAAGGAAAAAAATGGCAACAAAGCTTTTTTAAATAAGCAGGTGAAGAGAGGTTGAAGGGAGTGAAAGCTAATGGAAAAAATAGAAGTAGCAAGGTATGTCATGTATGGGTACAAATTCTCCATAATGAATGTTATTATTATGTACATCTAAAATGTACCAATAAAATTTTTAAATGTAAAAAAAAAACATACATATACACATACACCCACATGCACAAAGAAATGATGAATGCAGTCTGAAGATGAAAACAGCTACTGTTGAATACTACAAATGCATGTAACCCAAAATTTACATGCATTGAAAGTAGTGTATTTTAATCCATCTATTATTTTCATTACTTTTTATCCTCAGAACTACCCTATCTATGAAGCAGGTGCATTTGACCTTTATTCAGATGACTGGCCTGTATTTTAAAGGGGTTAAGTGCCTTGCCCAAGATCACCAAAAGAGTAAGTAATAGAGTTGACATTTCATTTTTCTTCTGCTGAGATTTTCTATTTTAGCATTAAATTATGACATACATCCTATTTTAAGAGAATCAAAAAGTTAGCATTTTCTGGTATACTTAATAAGTTCAAGCAGAAAATAGCATTACTTGGGAAAATCATGGCACTGAAAAGAAGACTAGCATATGGAAGACTGAAATCACTTTTATTCTGTAAAGTAATTATATATCTTAAATAGCAATAAAAATAATGGATTACAAAGTCTATTATACTTAATTCCTATAAATGGCTCTATAACTTCTCATATCTGTTCCTGAATTTAGATGAAGCTTGAAACTATCACATAATTCTATATATTAAACAGGAAACTCAGATTGTAATAAGATGTTTAAAAATATTTGAAATGCTAAAGAGGAAAACAC
>RJWM01050568.1:0-10719 GCA_004363535.1 Dasyprocta punctata
AAAGTTCTCCTTTTTGACCTTGAACTGGAACTGCCGGAAGGCCTCGATGAAGGGCATGCTTTCAATATCTCCCACTGTCCCACCGAGCTGGAAAAGCAACACTATTTTTGAGGAAGAGCACTCCACCTTTCTCTTCGGTGCTTTCCTTTCTAGTGTCTGCTCTGTTCCCTTGATTTAGTGGCCAGTAACAGTGTGATGTAGATTCTCCAGCCCTACAGAATGTCAGTCACAGACATTTCTTTGTGCTGCAAGGTGACTCTTCTGGATAGGTTCACAATCCACCAAAACTATTACAGAACTTTCCATAGCATTTCACAAAAAAGGCCATGTGAGAGAAGGAGCAGGAATTTTATTTGCACGAAAGCCATAAAGCAAAAAATCCAATCTTACTTCTTTCACCATAAATAACTTGTACATCAAAAAGCATGAGTTATAAACAAACTACAAGAACTTTTGAGTCTCCTGATTGTTAAGGAACATCGAAATTCAACAGCTGAGATCAACAGACAGTACAGAACTCAAAACCAAAAAGCTCGTTTAGCAAGGGGGATGTTCTTGCCAGAGGAAAGCACAAGTCTGCCAACTCCTTCAAGAGAGAGATGAAAACGTGCCTTGCCACTCTTTCTGGTACAGCTGCCACTAAGTGAACCCATAAATGCTGAAAAGGAGTATTAGTTAGATAAGAATTGTTCTTCCAGCGTGGCCACTCCACATGACCCTCACCTGCCACAATGCACAGGCAGAGGGGCGGGGACAAGGGCTTCCCTGGTGATTGTCTTGCCTGGCTGACTAAGGACATGAGTGAGTGGAGTATCCACAGATGCAGGAATCATACAAACCTCGATAACACACACTTGAGGTTCCAGGCCGTCTTCATCTACAGGTACTAACGCCTGTTTCATCACCCAGTCCTGGATTGCATCTGTGATGTGAGGGACAACTGGGAAATAGAAAAGAAACCTGTTACTTACACGTGTCCTTCACTGAGGCAAACCTAGTTATCATTAAGTTGCTATACTCTTTGCCTGGTCAGAACAGCAGTGGGGAAAAAAAAAAAGCCTCATGAAGTCTTGGGCTCACACTCCCCATGGTCTCCTCTTGAGAGTTCGAGGATGCCCCTGGAAGCACTGCCAGAGGAGGAGGCTGACAGTGGCACTGCAAAGCCCCTCTGTGCAGAGTCCATTCTTCTGGCTGAACGCAGACACAAAGGACCAGATGGCCACCCCTATTTTCAATAGCCAAAACTGAAGGGGGACACCACACACCTTCCTGAGTGCTTTTCTAGGAACAAGAGACCTGCTTTGTTTCCAGTTATTGAAGGGTAGAGACTCACCGCAGAGTGGTTGAGGCACAGCACATGGAGTCTAGGTTCGAACCTCAGTTCACCACTCATTAGGTGTGGTACACTGGTCAATGACTTAACTGCCCTTAAGTTTGGTTTCCCCATCTGTTAAGTAGAGGTAATACTCCTATTTCATAAGGTTGTAGAAATTTTATGAGATAACCTAGCATGCCAGAGCTCAATAAATGCCAGCTCTAAAAATCATGGCTGTAAACTAGGTGTGGTGGTGCTTGTTAATTCCAGCATTCAGGAGGCCAAGGCAGGAGGATCCCTGTGAGTGTGAGGCCAGCCTAGGATGCAACATGAGTTCAAGGTCAGCCTGAACTTCATAGTGAAACCCTTTCTCAAAATGACAAAAATAAATAAATAAATAAATAATTTAAAAAATCACAGCTGTTGGGCTCAGACTGCAAGTTCCTAAGAAGCAAGATTACTATTTAACTCTAACATGCTGGTTAAACAGCAGTGCCTTGTGCACAAGGATGTTTGTTATCTATTACACACAGAGCTGACAAAGCGATCTTAAAAATTCAGATCCAAGCCAGGCGTGGTGGCACACTCCTGTAATCCCAGCACTCAGGAGGCTGAGGCAGGAGAATTATTCCAAGTTTGAAGCCAGCCTGGGCTACAAAGTCAGCACAAGGCCAGCCTGAACTGCATAGCGAGACCCTGTCTCAAAACGACAAAATCAGATAAGAACTTGATTGAACTTAGCCCGGTGTGGTGGCACATGCCTATAATCCCAGCACTCAGGAGGCTGAGGCTGGAGAATTGCTGCAAGTCTGAGACTAGCCTGGGCTACAAAGTGAGCTCAAGGCCAGCCTGAGCTGACTAGCTTAAAAAGACTAAAGAACTTGAACTCATCACTCCACTGCTCTGAGTCAAATCCAAACTCCTTGCTGTGGCTCAGAAGGCCCACCTGGCCAACCTCTGACAGACCTGTTGGCCACTAGCCTCAGTCACACAGCCTCCTCTCTATTCTTTATCTTAGCCCTCTGTGGCCTTGGTCTCTGTACTTGCTGTGCTCCTCAGCTCAGAGATTGTCTCCTCAGGTTTCCTATGATCACCTGACCAAAGTGGCTTTTCCCAAGTTACACGTTCTTGCCTCGTTCATTTATCTTTTCTTTGTGGCTCCCATCAGACAACTTGTTAGGAGGACAGTGACCCTGTTGGTCTTGTTTTCGTGTATCCTCAACACCAGTAAGGGTCTGACCACAGTGAGCATTCAATAAATATGTGATGAACAACAAACAGATGAGTGAATACACTGGAGGCCTAAAACAACAAACTCTGAGGGACAACATCTTAATTCCTAATTGATCCTTTCTATGTGTCAGGAAAACACTTTACTGATACAGCTCCTCAGATTTCCTAACAGCAAAAGAGGCAAGTACTATCACTATCTCAATTTTATAGAAAGGCAAACTACATCTCAAAAGGTTATACAATCTCCCCAAGTATAAAGTTGCTAAGTGGCAAGGCTAAGATCCAAACATGACCCAATTAACTCAGAATATGGTCACACTGAGATAGGAGATTAGGACAGGGCAAAGCTTGCTAGAGAAGCGGCGTGACCTATTAACTACAAGATCCGGGACACTGACACATGTGAACACATTCCAAAGCCCTGCACATGGACTTCTGAGAACTCAAGCAGGTTTCCAAAACGACGGCCTAGACCTGACATCAGCCTGAGGCATGAGATCTCAGCACCACAGTGTTTCTGGTTAAGTAGAGTCATCCTGATTAAGAGTCATTATCAGCTGAGCCATCAAGGGGCTTAGAATAAAAGCAAGTTGAACCATCAAGGGGTTCGGCTAGGCGGCTAAAGAAACTTTGCTTGGGGAGGTTCACCCTTGCTCCATGGGAGTGTGGACTAAGCAAGGCCCACAGATGGCCCAGTTCCTACTGAGCTAATGGGTCCAAATGTGGAGTCCAAAGCCCCCACAGGGCTTTCTTCTATGCCTAATGATGCCAGCATTACTCTGAGATTCTCTGATACAGATGTCTGTCTAGGTTTTGTGAAATCTCACAATGGGCACCTTGTGGACTTCAGGCTTCCTAATTATATCTGGGCTGCCTCCTTAAGGAGCACAGGCCTAGATGCCTCCGTATCTCTGTAGGTGCCCACACAAGCAGATGGGAAATCTCACAACCACATTGATTTCACTGACATCACCACTCAGCCTAGTCTCGATGAGAGGAAAGGGGTTTGATCCTGACAATCTAAAACGGGAGCAGTTTATCTATTGCTGTAAAATACAATTTGGGTCCAATCTGAACTGGGAGATGGCAAGAGATGGGTAGGGGGTGGCACTTTAAATTATGAGACTATTCTCCAGTTACAGCACTTTTGCTTAAAACATGCAGGTGGAATGAAATGCCATATGTTCAGGCTTTTGTGACTCTTTATCAAAGGAAATGCTCAGGAGCTATGGTGTTTGGAGTGGGCCCCAAGGAAGAAAAACTATTCTGGATGACCCCATCCTGAGACCCCTACTTGTCTCTCAGGGGAATGTGGGTCTCTCTGACCTGTCTGACACTAGGAGGTCTTCTTGACCATTTCCTTACAGCACCTGGGCAATAAATCACCCTTGCAAGTGACTCTGCAATTCCAATGGAGCCCAGTGCCCCAGGAGAACCCAGTGTTTCTCAGACCCCTTTATCATGCTTCTCAGACAGCTGTAAGCCTCACAGGTAGAATCCAAAGTAGTAACTACCCTAATTCACCACTTATCCTGCTCCTAAGAGAAGTCTTGGAGCTGAGAGGGAATACTTGAGTGTAAGTCCCTTTTTTAGCTGCTGATGTCCTACAGTGCAAGGCGTGATTAGGCCAACTATCAGAAGATCCTAGTGAGTCTGCAGATAGATTTCAATTGGCCCATGCTTTCAATTTGTCATAGCAAGATGTTCAATACATCTTGGCCACCTGCTGCACCCCAGATGAAAAACAAAGAATCCTGTAAGAGGCTAGAAACTATGCAGATGAGCATGTGCCTTGAAACAGGAAGGGAACCAACCTGGAGAGGATATTCACCCACAAACAGAGCCAAATCAGGACTATAATATTCAACAGGGACTAGAAATGATGTCTAGTATGGTAGTTGCTCTTACCAAAGAAATGAAAAGGTGCATTAAAAAGTCTGTTAATTATGAAAAAGTGAGTGGGATCTTACAGCATACAGAAGAGAACCTAGCTGTGTTTTGTAACTAATTAGCAGAGGCCTTCTCCAAGTATACCTACTTATAGATAGTACGCTTATATATAAATCCATCTTCCAGAGAGGGAGAGGCACTAATGGGACGTCGTTGTATCTGGCAATCAGGCCCAAATACTTGAAACATCACAGTGTCCTGCTCTTACTAGGAAGAGATTTACTAGTTGAACTGGGGGCAATTCTCAAATTCTGGCCAAGGCCACAACGGACTTTACTTGTCAGGACTACAGCAGATCTCTCTGACCAAATTAGCCAACAAGTGAATCCTGCTGCACGGTACAATGGAATACCTGGTAGAACAAATTCTGCTATGTCAGTAATTATAAAACTAAAAGACCCCAGCCAGTTTCCTAACCAAAAGCACATCTGATCAAGGAAGAGGCACATAATCACCTCCAACCTCTCACAGAGAAGTTCCTCACATCTGGCCTTCAGAAGCCTTGCCAGTCCCCTTGCAATACTCCCAGTCTCCCTGTAGTCAAATCATCAGGAGAATATCGGGTGGAATAAGACCTCCATCTCATTAACGAGGCTGTCATTCCAACCCAGTCTCTAGTGGCAGATCCATACACTACTCTCTCTCTCCAGGGGGCACTAATCAGTTCTCAGTCTTAGATGTAAAAGATGCATTTTTCTCCATTCCCCTATGATCAGACTCAAAATTTCTGTTTGCCTTTGAATAGGAAAATCCAATTTCAAGAGAAAAGCAGCAATATGCTTGGACGGTCCTCCCACAATGGTTTAGACACAGTCCTCACTTTTTGCTTAGACACTAGAGAAAGACTTAAGGAACTTAAAGCTTAAACAGGAAGCCTTCCTACAGTATATAGATGGTATTCTAGTTTGTAGCCCAACTCAAAAATTATCTAATTATCTAGCCAGGGATTTAGCTCAGCGGCACAAACACTTGCCTGGCAAGTACAAGGTCATGAGTTTGATCCCCAGTACAAAAAAAAAAAAAAAAAGATATTATCTAACTGTAACACTGTACAGACTCAACTTTCTAGCTATGAAAGGATATAAAGTCTCCAAAGAAAGGACTCAGATATCCCTCCAAAAAGTTTAATATCTGGGATATATTCTTACATCTGGGGAACAAGGGCTGTCTAGGGAGCAGATCCAGGCTGTTTGTGATCTTGGGCCTCCTGCCACCAAATGACAGCTTCATTCTTGCCTGGGGTGGCTGGCTTTTGTAGGATCTAGCTACTTAATTTTGGACTAATGGCAAAATCTTTGGACTAATGGTTAGGAAACTGGCTGGGGTCTTTTAGTTTTATAATTACTGACATAGCAGAATTTGTTCTACCAGGTATTCCATTGTACCGTGCAGCAGGATTCACTTGTTGGCTAATTTGGTCAGAGAGATCTGCTGTAGTCCTGACAAGTAAAGTCCGTTGTGGCCTTGGCCAGAATTTGAGAATTGCCCCCAGTTCAACTAGTAAATCTCTTCCTAGTAAGAGCAGGACACTGTGATGTTTCAAGTATTTGGGCCTGATTGCCAGATACAACGACGTCCCATTAGTGCCTCTCCCTCTCTGGAAGATGGATTTATATATAAGCGTACTATCTATAAGTAGGTATACTTGGAGAAGGCCTCTGCTAATTAGTTACAAAACACAGCTAGGTTCTCTTCTGTATGCTGTAAGATCCCACTCACTTTTTCATAATTAACAGACTTTTTAATGCACCTTTTCATTTCTTTGGTAAGAGCAACTACCATACTAGACATCATTTCTAGTCCCTGTTGAATATTATAGTCCTGATTTGGCTCTGTTTGTGGGTGAATATCCTCTCCAGGTTGGTTCCCTTCCTGTTTCAAGGCACATGCTCATCTGCATAGTTTCTAGCCTCTTACAGGATTCTTTGTTTTTCATCTGGGGTGCAGCAGGTGGCCAAGATGTATTGAACATCTTGCTATGACAAATTGAAAGCATGGGCCAATTGAAATCTATCTGCAGACTCACTAGGATCTTCTGATAGTTGGCCTAATCACGCCTTGCACTGTAGGACATCAGCAGCTAAAAAAGGGACTTACACTCAAGTATTCCCTCTCAGCTCCAAGACTTCTCTTAGGAGCAGGATAAGTGGTGAATTAGGGTAGTTACTACTTTGGATTCTACCTGTGAGGCTTACAGCTGTCTGAGAAGCATGATAAAGGGGTCTGAGAAACACTGGGTTCTCCTGGGGCACTGGGCTCCATTGGAATTGCAGAGTCACTTGCAAGGGTGATTTATTGCCCAGGTGCTGTAAGGAAATGGTCAAGAAGACCTCCTAGTGTCAGACAGGTCAGAGAGACCCACATTCCCCTGAGAGACAAGTAGGGGTCTCAGGATGGGGTCATCCAGAATAGTTTTTCTTCCTTGGGGCCCACTCCAAACACCATAGCTCCTGAGCATTTCCTTTGATAAAGAGTCACAAAAGCCTGAACATATGGCATTTCATTCCACCTGCATGTTTTAAGCAAAAGTGCTGTAACTGGAGAATAGTCTCATAATTTAAAGTGCCACCCCCTACCCATCTCTTGCCATCTCCCAGTTCAGATTGGACCCAAATTGTATTTTACAGCAATAGATAAACTGCTCCCGTTTTAGATTGTCAGGATCAAACCCCTTTCCTCTCATCGAGACTAGGCTGAGTGGTGATGTCAGTGAAATCAATGTGGTTGTGAGATTTCCCATCTGCTTGTGTGGGCACCTACAGAGATACGGAGGCATCTAGGCCTGTGCTCCTTAAGGAGGCAGCCCAGATATAATTAGGAAGCCTGAAGTCCACAAGGTGCCCATTGTGAGATTTCACAAAACCTAGACAGACATCTGTATCAGAGAATCTCAGAGTAATGCTGGCATCATTAGGCATAGAAGAAAGCCCTGTGGGGGCTTTGGACTCCACATTTGGACCCATTAGCTCAGTAGGAACTGGGCCATCTGTGGGCCTTGCTTAGTCCACACTCCCATGGAGCAAGGGTGAACCTCCCCAAGCAAAGTTTCTTTAGCCGCCTAGCCGAACCCCTTGATGGTTCAACTTGCTTTTATTCTAAGCCCCTTGATGGCTCAGCTGATAATGACTCTTAATCAGGATGACTCTACTTAACCAGAAACACTGTGGTGCTGAGATCTCATGCCTCAGGCTGATGTCAGGTCTAGGCCGTCGTTTTGGAAACCTGCTTGAGTTCTCAGAAGTCCATGTGCAGGGCTTTGGAATGTGTTCACATGTGTCAGTGTCCCGGATCTTGTAGTTAATAGGTCACGCCGCTTCTCTAGCAAGCTTTGCCCTGTCCTAATCTCCTATCTCAGTGTGACCATATTCTGAGTTAATTGGGTCATGTTTGGATCTTAGCCTTGCCACTTAGCAACTTTATACTTGGGGAGATTGTATAACCTTTTGAGATGTAGTTTGCCTTTCTATAAAATTGAGATAGTGATAGTACTTGCCTCTTTTGCTGTTAGGAAATCTGAGGAGCTGTATCAGTAAAGTGTTTTCCTGACACATAGAAAGGATCAATTAGGAATTAAGATGTTGTCCCTCAGAGTTTGTTGTTTTAGGCCTCCAGTGTATTCACTCATCTGTTTGTTGTTCATCACATATTTATTGAATGCTCACTGTGGTCAGACCCTTACTGGTGTTGAGGATACACGAAAACAAGACCAACAGGGTCACTGTCCTCCTAACAAGTTGTCTGATGGGAGCCACAAAGAAAAGATAAATGAACGAGGCAAGAACGTGTAACTTGGGAAAAGCCACTTTGGTCAGGTGATCATAGGAAACCTGAGGAGACAATCTCTGAGCTGAGGAGCACAGCAAGTACAGAGACCAAGGCCACAGAGGGCTAAGATAAAGAATAGAGAGGAGGCTGTGTGACTGAGGCTAGTGGCCAACAGGTCTGTCAGAGGTTGGCCAGGTGGGCCTTCTGAGCCACAGCAAGGAGTTTGGATTTGACTCAGAGCAGTGGAGTGATGAGTTCAAGTTCTTTAGTCTTTTTAAGCTAGTCAGCTCAGGCTGGCCTTGAGCTCACTTTGTAGCCCAGGCTAGTCTCAGACTTGCAGCAATTCTCCAGCCTCAGCCTCCTGAGTGCTGGGATTATAGGCATGTGCCACCACACCGGGCTAAGTTCAATCAAGTTCTTATCTGATTTTGTCGTTTTGAGACAGGGTCTCGCTATGCAGTTCAGGCTGGCCTTGTGCTGACTTTGTAGCCCAGGCTGGCTTCAAACTTGGAATAATTCTCCTGCCTCAGCCTCCTGAGTGCTGGGATTACAGGAGTGTGCCACCACGCCTGGCTTGGATCTGAATTTTTAAGATCGCTTTGTCAGCTCTGTGTGTAATAGATAACAAACATCCTTGTGCACAAGGCACTGCTGTTTAACCAGCATGTTAGAGTTAAATAGTAATCTTGCTTCTTAGGAACTTGCAGTCTGAGCCCAACAGCTGTGATTTTTTAAATTATTTATTTATTTATTTATTTTTGTCATTTTGAGAAAGGGTTTCACTATGAAGTTCAGGCTGACCTTGAACTCATGTTGCATCCTAGGCTGGCCTCACACTCACAGGGATCCTCCTGCCTTGGCCTCCTGAATGCTGGAATTAACAAGCACCACCACACCTAGTTTACAGCCATGATTTTTAGAGCTGGCATTTATTGAGCTCTGGCATGCTAGGTTATCTCATAAAATTTCTACAACCTTATGAAATAGGAGTATTACCTCTACTTAACAGATGGGGAAACCAAACTTAAGGGCAGTTAAGTCATTGACCAGTGTACCACACCTAATGAGTGGTGAACTGAGGTTCGAACCTAGACTCCATGTGCTGTGCCTCAACCACTCTGCGGTGAGTCTCTACCCTTCAATAACTGGAAACAAAGCAGGTCTCTTGTTCCTAGAAAAGCACTCAGGAAGGTGTGTGGTGTCCCCCTTCAGTTTTGGCTATTGAAAATAGGGGTGGCCATCTGGTCCTTTGTGTCTGCGTTCAGCCAGAAGAATGGACTCTGCACAGAGGGGCTTTGCAGTGCCACTGTCAGCCTCCTCCTCTGGCAGTGCTTCCAGGGGCATCCTCGAACTCTCAAGAGGAGACCATGGGGAGTGTGAGCCCAAGACTTCATGAGGCTTTTTTTTTTTCCCCACTGCTGTTCTGACCAGGCAAAGAGTATAGCAACTTAATGATAACTAGGTTTGCCTCAGTGAAGGACACGTGTAAGTAACAGGTTTCTTTTCTATTTCCCAGTTGTCCCTCACATCACAGATGCAATCCAGGACTGGGTGATGAAACAGGCGTTAGTACCTGTAGATGAAGACGGCCTGGAACCTCAAGTGTGTGTTATCGAGGTTTGTATGATTCCTGCATCTGTGGATACTCCACTCACTCATGTCCTTAGTCAGCCAGGCAAGACAATCACCAGGGAAGCCCTTGTCCCCGCCCCTCTGCCTGTGCATTGTGGCAGGTGAGGGTCATGTGGAGTGGCCACGCTGGAAGAACAATTCTTATCTAACTAATACTCCTTTTCAGCATTTATGGGTTCACTTAGTGGCAGCTGTACCAGAAAGAGTGGCAAGGCACGTTTTCATCTCTCTCTTGAAGGAGTTGGCAGACTTGTGCTTTCCTCTGGCAAGAACATCCCCCTTGCTAAACGAGCTTTTTGGTTTTGAGTTCTGTACTGTCTGTTGATCTCAGCTGTTGAATTTCGATGTTCCTTAACAATCAGGAGACTCAAAAGTTCTTGTAGTTTGTTTATAACTCATGCTTTTTGATGTACAAGTTATTTATGGTGAAAGAAGTAAGATTGGATTTTTTGCTTTATGGCTTTCGTGCAAATAAAATTCCTGCTCCTTCTCTCACATGGCCTTTTTTGTGAAATGCTATGGAAAGTTCTGTAATAGTTTTGGTGGATTGTGAACCTATCCAGAAGAGTCACCTTGCAGCACAAAGAAATGTCTGTGACTGACATTCTGTAGGGCTGGAGAATCTACAT
Source organism: Dasyprocta punctata (assembly GCA_004363535.1). NCBI lineage: Eukaryota > Metazoa > Chordata > Mammalia > Rodentia > Dasyproctidae > Dasyprocta > Dasyprocta punctata. The sequence continues at coordinate 10,525 of RJWM01050568.1, forward strand.
CACACTGTTACTGGCCACTAAATCAAGGGAACAGAGCAGACACTAGAAAGGAAAGCACCGAAGAGAAAGGTGGAGTGCTCTTCCTCAAAAATAGTGTTGCTTTTCCAGCTCGGTGGGACAGTGGGAGATATTGAAAGCATGCCCTTCATCGAGGCCTTCCGGCAGTTCCAGTTCAAGGTCAAAAAGGAGAACTTT
>RJWM01050569.1:0-10718 GCA_004363535.1 Dasyprocta punctata
CACCGGGGATTGAACTCACAGCCTTGCTCCTGCCAGGGCAGGCGCTTAAGCCACTGAGCCAAACTCCCGGCCCTGGTTTTTTTGAGGCAGGGTCGCACTATGTAGCTCAGGTCCGCCTTGCGCCGCGTTGTAGCCCAAGCCGGCCTCGAACTCACAACGCTCCGCCTACCTCAGCCTCCCGAGTGCTGGGATTAAAGGCATGCGCCACCACGCCCGGCTTATAACTGCTATATATTGACTTATCCTTGTCAAGTTATTTTCCTATTGTTGGCTCCCTTTTTTCTCCCTTTGATTGCTTTCCTTGTTTGGTGGATTCATTTTGTTGGGGTTCATGGAGTTACAGTCCCTGCTATCTCTTTCCTGAATATCCTTGAAAACATTTTGGAATGCTGGTTAGGTGTTCCTGTATTTCCTTAGGCATTCTTTGTCATGGAAGTGTCTTATTTCTCCATTAATTTTGAGAGATAGTTTTGCAGGGTATATCAGTCTGGCTTGTAGGTTGTTTTAGGATTTAAAATACTTCAAGTTGTCCTTGACTTGAGGGTTTGTGTTGAGAAATCTGCTGTGATTCTGATGGTTTGTGGTGGTAGGGGTTGTAGTTGTTGGTTTTGGTTGTTTGGTTTTTTGTTTTGTTTTGTTGGTTTTTTTTGTTTTGTTTTTTATTTGTTTGTTTGTTTGAGCAGAGTCTCGCTATGCAATTCAGGCTGACCTTGAAGTCACCATGTCGCTCAGGCTGGCCACAAACTTGCAGCGACCCTGCTGCCTCAACTCCCAAGTGCTGGGATTATAGGAGTGTGCTACCATGCCTGGCCTGATAGCTTTTCCCTTTATAGGTGGTTTCTTTATTTTCTCTTAACAACTTTTAATATTCTGTTCTTGTATTGAATTTCTGGAATCTTGACTGTTATATTCCTTGGTGTAGATTTTTTTTGGTCATGGCTAATTGGAATTCTATATGCCTCACTTATATCTGTGTGTCAAATTCTTTTTCCCTGCTTAGGAAGTTTTCTGCCATAATTTCTGTGAACAAATTTTTTTGCTCTGTCTCTTGCCCTTTCATTGACTCTAGTCAATCTTATGGTATTCATCTTTGCATCATCTATCAGCTGCTGGGTTGATTTCTCATGGTCCCTTACTAATTTCTAGAAATCTTTCTTTTCATGATCAGTAACCACAGTCCTGTCTTCTGTATCTGAAATTGTGTCCTCACATTGTTGGCTCATTCTGCTGTGTATACTTTCAATGGAATTTTTAATCTCCTGGTTATCTGTTTGAATCTGTTTCATGGATTCCATTTCTTTCCTATGTTGAACATTCATGGTTTCCATCATTTTTCTGAACTCCCGTATTTTTTTTAAATCTGTCTCTGCTCTATAGTCAACAAGCATGTATTTCATAATGGTCACCATCTCTGTAGTTATCTGAGAAATTATTTCTGATTTGATTTTTTTCTGGAGCCTCATTCATTTGCCTTGTTAGTTTCACTGTTACCACTTCAGAGAATCCAGATGGGTGGCTTTTGGATTGTTCCTCCTCCTTGCCTCCTGAGTTTGCCTTTAATTCCTGGGTTGATACTTGTAAATTACCTATGATGAGGATCTTTATTGCTAGTATTTAGGACCCTTAGGAAATGACTACTTACTCAGAGTTGTCTTCCAGGTATAGCTGGCTTTTGGGGTTTGCAAGATCCTACTTCCTCAATTTATTGAGGATGAGAAGTTGTTACCTACTTAGACCAGCACTTGGTTTTTTGGTAGTGTCCTGTAGCATTATGACCCTTAGGTAATCTCAGTCTTGGTATACCAGGAAGAACAACTGATTAGAACCATTATGTCACCTTGGCTAAAGTGGCACAATCAGTAATAACAGTAGTATGTAGCATAGCCTAGAAAATGACAAACTGAGGTATCTATTAATTTATCACCTTTATCTGTATGAACTAGATTTGTGGTTATAGTAAAAAAAAAAAAAAAAAATCTAAAATGAACCAGAAAATTGTATGCAGTAAATAAGCCCTCAATATGGCAATTTTACCCTCAGGGGAGGAAGTTTCAAAGGGCAAAAGAGAAAAATAGAGGAAGAGATTAGAAGCAAGAGTGGAGGACAAAGATCACCCAAACTTTGGGAAACTGATGAAGAAGGTAGGGGGGAAAGAGAGAAGGAAGAAACAATAACAAGAACAGAGCAAGATCCATCACAACAAAAAACAAGAAACCATATTCACATATTAAAAACAAGAACAAAATGAAACAACAACCAAAAAAAAGTCCACTTCAAGACATGTCTCTGCTGTCACTGGTAGACAATGTGGGCACACAGAGTCCAAATTCAAGTTGATTAATCCCAGCAAACTAACTAGCTTTATGGTGGGGTAGTGGATAATCCCAGCAAGCCTACCCCTTTAGTTCCACTAAAGTTCAGTCTGGTTTCTGGCTGTGAAGCTGGAACCAGATTTGTTCAGTCTGCAACAGTTCATGTGCCTCCTGCTAGTTTGAACTTGGCTTCCTGACCACCCACCATCTAGAACCCAGCACCCTGACCCTGTCACTGGGAGGCATGACCCACAACTGTTCTGAGTTCTGAGCTCAGTTGACCCCTTTCAAAGATGGCTACCAGACAATCTCCCTCTCCTGGGAGGTGCCTAAAGCTGAATAACTCACCAGCCACTGCTTGTCTGCTGCATTCATTGCACTATTCCACTGGTGTGTTTATCTGTGGAGGCCTCTAGGGTTGCCAGTAGTCACCTTGCATCTGCAGGGTCTCACAGCCCCTCCACGCCATGAGTTCAGGTTTAGGGAAAAGCATCACCTGCCACTCCCTTCTTCCATGAAGACTTTTTCATTCTCCCCATGGGCTTCAGTTCTCTATTCAGATCCTTCTGGGGTCTGAGGGACCCACTACCCTTCTTTTCCTCACATTGCTGTATTCCAGTGTGTGAACACCAAATCTCAGAGAGGCTGTTTGTCTGCTGCTCAACCACTCCATCATCTTCCTGGAAATCTGATATACAAAATTAGTCCATTTTTCATGACTGTTGTGAATACTTCTTTTTGGTTTTTTTGAAATAGAGACTCATTGTCCAGTTCAGACTGTCCTTGAACTCGCTGTATATAGCCCAGGGTAGACCTTGAACTCAAGGTGATCCCATCTCAGCCTCCTTAGTGCTGGGATTACAGGTATGTGCCACCATGCCCAGTTTGTGTGTGTGCGTGTGTGTGTAACACTTCTATGCACACTTCTGAGTAGACATGTTTTCAGTTCTCTTAGATGTAGACTACTGTACCTAATAGTAATTGCCGTATGGTCACATGGTAACTGTTTAATCTTTGGAGGAACTTCTAAGACCGTTTTCCAAGTGACTGTACCATTTTCCATTCCTGTATGCCTTGTATGAGGTTTCCAGTATCTCCATATTCTCCTCAACCACATATTTATTGTGTTATTATTTTAGTTATTCTTGTGTCTGTGAAGTGGTAGTTCAATGCTGTTATTGTATTTTTTTATTGATGCTTTCTATTTTTATTAGTTTAAGACATGTTCATCTTGAAGCATTTTTATAATGGATACTTTTTAAATACTTAGCATCTGTAACATCTCATTATCTTATTCAAGTTCAAATTTTTCTAGTTCTTTGCATGATGAGTAATTGTGTTTTATTTTATCTGGACATCTTTGGCTTTAGGTTATGGGATGCTGGGTCTTATTTAAATCATCAGTTCTATGTCTGGCAGGTGTGAGGCTGTGAGTTGTATCCCTGGTGCCACAAAAATTAAATAAATAAATAAATAAAGCAATCAATCAATCGTCAGTATTGGCATGCATCCATGGCAGTGAAGGAAGAGGGCACTGCCTCATTGCTGCCAGGTAAAGGTCAAAAGTCAGGTTCCTTGCATGGCCTTTGTTGACATGTGAAAGGAGGGATATTAGTGCTGGAAGTCTCCTCACTTGGCCTCTGCTGAATACCCCCTGGCATAAAATGGGAGGAACGCCTTATTTTACTGCTCCCAGGTGTCTTCCATTAACTGAACAGGTCCTCCCTAACTGGCAGGGATGGAAGTCTGACCTCCCTCCTGGGTGGGCTTCTGGATGTACACTGACCAGGGCCAGGTGCACCTCCACCTTGGTGCAGTGGTGGAACTGATCTTTGACTTTTCCATTAGGCCTCCACTTCTGTGAGTTGTTTTCTTACTTTTTTTTTTTTTTTAACTGGGAATCAAACTCAGGACCTCATGCTTGCCAGGCAGGTGCTGTGCCACTGAGCTTAATCTGCATTGTCATTTAATTTTTAAGAGTTCTTTATACTGTGTGTTCCGAATATGCATTGACAGATGTGTGATTTGCCTAGATCCCCAATCTTATAAACAAGTGTACAGCAAAGACTTAAATAAGTGAGGTAAGTGGAATGATTTTAGGGCTCCAGGAAGATCAAAACCCTCTGCAGAGTTCTTCACTCTGGTGGCTAAGACATAGGTTTTCTCTGGGTGGCCCATATTTATCTGGTTTTCACACAAGGAGAAGGTTAGAGTGAAAAATGCAGGAAACTGAACAGACCTTGGGAGTGGTTCAAGGACTTTTCCAAGTAACAGATTATGTTAATTTAGGAGAAGTATCTTAGGAGAAGATCTCCATGTTACATTTCACTACAGGAGTGAAATGTCTGCAGTTGCAGTCTTCAGTTAATTGGAGCTAGGTGTCCTTAGCTGTGACCTTATCTTGCCCTTTGAGGCATCTCTTTGTTCTCAGGTCAGTCATGCCACATCCCTGCACGTGTGTTCAATTTCCAGTTTCAACAGCTTCCAACATACTCCTCCCTTTTGTTTAGTTGTTGCATGGGATGGGTGGTCAGTTGAAGCTAGAAAAGCTGTGCTGGGAGAACTCCCACGATTTAAACCTTGTACAGTCCATCAGTCTGTAGCAATAATCAGTTACCAGTGTTGCCAGCAATTGTCAGAAGGTGTTAGTGATTTGAACTTCTTTTGCAGCTAACATTTTACTATTATTATACCTTTTGAAGTTATACTTTTGTGCAGGAGGTTCAATACCAAGTTAAGATGAGACTGGTATTAAATACAGTCAGTTTCTTACTATCTATCGAGGTCGGTTAGGTCTCCTCAGGAATTGCCTTGGGACTTTGCATAACACCTCTTGGCTCTTTGGTCAGTGTTAGCCATCAGAATGAGTAACAGCCATTGCTTGACCAAGTTGTTTTCCATGCAGTGTTGGGAGAATCTTTCTCCTGATGACTCTCCTTAGGCACACTGTACATGAAAGATCACTTTTCTCTGTGGTCTCATCTTCTTGATCACTGAGTATCTATGGATGATGCAAGCAGAGGTTCTTTTATATCCTGGGTCCTCACTGACTGTATTGGTTTGATCCTGTGTCCCCGCAAGGCCTCATGTAATTTGGACAGGACTGAGTCTGGTGTTTGTGATTGGTTTGTTGTCTAACGCTGGGATTGGCGATGTGAGTGCTGCACCCACCCAGGGGTGGAGTCAACATACAGTGAAGCGTGAGAGGAAGGTGCATCTGTCTATCTCTCTCTTGCTAATTCACCTTGCTCTTTGGCAGCCACCATGAATGGCTCCCCCGCCACGCCATGCTGCCTTGGAGCCAACTAAGTATGAACTGAAACCTTTGAGAACTGTAAGAAATAAATCTTTCCTTCCCTCATTTGGGCATCAGGTATTTTGTCTCAGCCACAAGTGAAAAGTAACTAAGACATTGACTTTGAAGGGCTGAGGCCAAAATATTGGCTATCCTCTTAGCCCATCTGTCTCTAATTTTTGGTCTCTAACTGAGGGTGAAAACTTTTATGTATTAAATAGGAATGATTGATCAGGGGATACTTTATGTCAAAATGAAAATTCAGGTATGTTACAAAATGTCATGATTGTCATGTTATAATGTTGTATACGGTTTTGATTCATGATTTACTGTGCAAAATATTTAACTGTAAACACTGTAAGTATTCAAATGTTGAAATATCCATGGATAGTAGAAAATAAGTTTCATTTAATGTTCTAAGGTGTTTCATATTTAGGTAAGATAGTAATGTTAAGTTTACTGCCTCTAATACACTGTATTGTTATCAGTCTTTTCTTCTGGATGTTCAACAACTAAGGTTTAGAGACCAAAAATTAAAAGATAGGCTAAGAGGATAGCCAATATTTTGGCCCCAGCCCTTCAAGGTCAATGAGGACCCAGGACATAAAAGAACCTCTGCGTTATCTTGCTGCTGAGGCAGTTTCATCTTTATTAGAATTTAAAAATTTTGAATGGTGGCTGGGGATTTAGTTCCGCGCTGGCCTGGTAAGTACAAGGTCATGAGTTTGATCCCCAATACCAAAAAAAAAAAAAATTTAAATGGTATATGCTGCCAAGTGAATCTATTGTGAGGTGAACTCCCCCTTTTGTTTTTTGAAATTTGAATTTTGAGCACTTTTAACCATTTTTAGACCTGAGGATTATAAGGAATTTTTGTGGTAAGAGACAGAGGAAAAGAAAAACTACATTTTGTATTTAGACGCTTTGGCCTTTCTCTCCTTTGTCATTCGTGGTTTCCACCTCAGGCTGTGGCTCCTGTCTCCTTACCTGGAGGTAGTGGACGTGGCTATGCTTTACTTAAATTTCTGTATCTTTGAAGCTCACAGGTTAGACTTACTAATTCTCATCTAGCAATCACATTTTATGTGTTAGTAAATGCACATCAGTCTTCTAGGCACACATAAAAGGGCTATTTACTCTTAATTAGCATATGTAAGATACAAATGTAGAATCTTCCCCTACTAGCTGCTGTGGGGGGAGAAGCATCAGTGGTCCTTATCAAAAAACTGCTGATATTTGATATCTTCCTGTCATTTTTAGGTATAATTCTAACAAGCTCTTTGACTCCCTGTAAGTTTTTTCTTAGTCCCTTGTCTTTTTGATATCCCATCTTAGCCATCATTTATATAATTTTAGAATCTGTCTTAGTTACTTTTTACTCGTTGCTGAGACAAAATACCTGACACCCAAAATTAGGGAAGGAAAGGTTTATTTCTTACAGTTTCTTGGGAGTTTCAGTCCACACTTAGTTGGCTCCAAGGCAGCATGGCATGTCAGGGCTGCCCTTCATGGTGGCCGCAACTGCAACTGCAAGGCACGCTGGCAAGAGAGAGGGCGAAAGCGCAAGAGGAAAACCCGCCTTCCCTTACACTGTATCTCAGCACCACCCCTGGGCGGGTGCAGCGCTCACATCACCAATCCTGGTGCTACACAACAAATCAGTAACAAGTGCCAGACTCAGCCCCATCAAAAGTATATGAGGACTTGGGGGTACATAGTGTATCACCCAATACAGGATCTGAATCTATTTGTTTAGTTTCCACGTTGGAACTTCTTTGTTTAGTTTTAAAATCAAAATCACTAGTCAGCATTAATTTCCATTTTTGTAACAAATCTCTTCCCCACAAGTTAACTGGAATAGGTGCCATGTATGGTAAAAAGAAACCCTTTTGTGGTCTGGCCCCTCATAAAGCAGGGGTGAGGCACTTCATTCAAAGCGCTTTCCATTGATCTGTATAAAACACATAGGCCTGTTTTTAGTCACCTCCTGTATAAAATCTCTTTTTGTAGTCTTGCTCTGAGGGTCTTGCTTCCTCTTGAGCTGTCTATATTTTAAAAAGGAAGGCTTATCTATAGGTAACAAAACCAACTGTGCCACATAATCACCCTGTTAAAAAACCCAGAGATCATAGCACATGCAAGAACTTGTGTCTCATCTCTGCAATCATCATCAATCATGCTAGGCACAGTAGTTATTCCTTTTAGATTCAGATCAGCCTTTCCCAGTACAAGACCAATAGTTCCTTCTGGTAGAGGACCCCAAATTCCTGTGGGAATTGGAGTAGGCTGTTTACCGCCAGTGAGAGTAACTCTGTAAGCTGTAGCATCTGGTCTGTTAAATCCAGCAAGAATTCTGCAGTTCTTTTTTTAATATGTCCCATTTTTCCACAGTGAAAACATTTTGCATTACTTCCTTTTGTATTTGCAAGACCAGCTATAACCTGAACCATCATAGTTATCTTATGTAATTTAGTCCCAATGTCTTGACAAGCTCAAATATATGTTGTTAAATTTGCCAATTGCAAATATAACTCATCAGGACACAGAATCTGTTCCCCAAGCAGTGCATATATTCCTGTCTCAGAAAGTATTTCCTCATTTATTGCTGCATGCAGATTGGGACCTATTCTGTTTCTGTGAACCTGCTCCGAAACAAGAGTGTTTAGCTTTACATCAAAATGAAGGAATTGAGCAGGAAACAGGCATGTTTGTACCCGATGTTTGATATCATAAGGTGTCAGTTGATATGTATCCAAAACATTTTCTAAGATTTCCACAGTAAATGAACTCACAACTGAAGGAATCAGATTCCAAGTTGAGAACATCTCCAGAGAAATGATTTTTCCTGCGTTTATGTGCCTTTTAAAAATTCTTTTTAACTCTTTGCCAATTACTGATATCTGTGATGCCTGTCTGAGGAAACCATTATATTTGGTTATCTTTTTCAACATTTTTGCTAGGTCTTTATTTGGCACATAAACCCCTGAGTATGTTTAAACAGGCCTTGGAGCAGCTGTAAATACCTTTGCTCCTTGGCTGAGAACCTTTGCCCCATTTTTACTCCTGGATAAAATGACTTTTTGACAGAGGGAAGACTCATCCTTGTTTTTCCTCTCTTCTCCAGGCATCCCTGGTGAAGTTTTTGTCCTGTGAAGACCTCCTCTCTATCCACACTTTCCACTCTTGGTAGACTTACTCGTTCAGGCTAAAATTCCTAGTCCAAGGATTTCAGGTCCTTGTTCAGGTGCCAGTTATCGGGGACCTGGCCTAGATCCCCAGTCTCTCAAACCAGTGTACAGTGAAGGTTTAAATAAATGAAAGAAGTGGTATAATTTTAGGTTTCCAGGAGGATCAAAACCCTCTGCATAGTTCTTCACTCTGGTGGCTAAGACAAGGGCTATCTCTAGGTGGCCTGTATTTATTTGGTTTTCACACAAGGAGGGGGTTAGAGTGAAAAATGCAGGAAACTGAACAGACCTTGGGAGTGGTTCAAGGACTTTTTCAAGTAATAGATTATGTTAATTTAGGAGAAGTATCTTAGGAGAAGAGCTCCTTGTTATATTTCACTACAGGAATGAAATGTCTGCAGCTGCAGTCTTTAGTTAATTGGAGCTAGGTGTCCTCAGCTGTGACCTTATCTTGCCCTTTGAGGCATCTCTTTGTTCTCGGGTCAGCCATGCCACAGCCCTGCACGTGTGTTCAATTTCCAGTTTCAACAGCTCCCAACACAAGTAATTTCTCACAGGCTTTAACTTGTCTTTTCCTTTTTAATACAGTGTTCCTCACCCAGCAAGCTTTAAATTTTAATAAGTTGGTGTATCTTTTCAAATGGGTTTGTTTCAATGGCTGATACAGCTGTTCTAACCTAGGTCACATGGTTTTTTCCTATGTTAGAGATGATTTATAATTTTACAATATGGTATAAAGTTTCAGTCAAGAATTTAATCATGGCTTTTTGGTGGAAAAGAATTGTATACAGATGTCAGTTGTTGCAGCATATATTGAATGGCTGTTGAAATGACTTATGTGCCTTTGCCAAAAGTTAGGTAGGCATGTTTGTGTAAGTGTAGTCTGAGACTGTGTTTGGTTCCATTGAGCTCTTCTTGCTGCACCAGTGTTTGAGCTGCTATAACTTCAAAGTCTTCACTGTGATTCCACTAACTTTATTTTTTTTTTCAGAATTATTTTGTTCATGCCTGCTTCTTTTCTTATATAAATTTTAGAATTAGTTTGTCTATATTTAAAAATCCTGCTGGAATTTACTTGTGTTAAATCTGTAGGTAAATTTGAGAAAAGTTTCCATCTTTATGTTGGGTCTTCCAACATGAGCATAATATGTCTGTTTACTCAGGTTTTCCTTTATTTTATCCATGGTTTATACTTTTTAGCATATAGAGACCTAGACATGTTTTATTACACTTAAGTATTTTTTTTTCCCTTTGGAGTTAATATTAACTTGATACTTTTTTTCCCCATTCCCCTACCCTCCCTTCAACCCTAATCATGTCTTTTAATAGGACAGCTTTATTTTTTTCCTCGCTTATGAGTATGGTCTCAAGTCGTGACCATTTGCTTATAAAAGTCTCAATACAATCTTTCTTAATAGCTGAGTAGTATTCCATTGTATAAAAATACCACATCTTTTTTATCCATTCTTTGATTGATGGGCACTTGGGTTGTTTCCAAGATCTGGCTATTACAAATTGGGCTGCTATAAACATGGGTGCACAGATATCACTGTGGTATGATGTTTTCAATTCTTCTGGGAAAATGCCCAGAAGAGGGATAGCTGGGTTGAATGGGATCTCTAATCCGAACTTCTTGAGGAGTCTCCACACTGACCTCCACAGTGGCTGCACCAGTCTACACTCCCACCAACAGTGGAGAAGAGTTCCTTTTTCCCCACAGCCCCTCCAGCATTTGTTGTTGGTTGATTTTTTAATCTTGGCCATTCTTTCTGGGGTGAGTTGGAATCTCAGCGTTGTTTTAATTTGCATTTCCCGAATGACCATTGATGTTGAACATTTTTTCATATATTTATTTGCCATTTGTATTTCTTTCTCTGAGAAGTGTGTATTCATCTCAGATGCCCATTTTTGGATTGGGTCCTT
>RJWM01050570.1:0-10785 GCA_004363535.1 Dasyprocta punctata
CCATCCTGCCTTGGAGCAAACTAAATATGGATGAAAACTCCCAAGAACTGTAAGAAATAAACCTTTCATTCCTTAAGTTTGGGTGTCAAATATTTTGTCTCAGCAACAAGTAAAAAGTAAGTAAGACAGAATTTGGTTCCAGAGGAGTGGGTTCATTGCTGTGACTATCTCTGACCATGTGTTTCAAGAGCCTCTGGGAATGGCTTGTGGGAAGAGTTTGGAAAAGTTTGGAGATGTTGCCTGAAAGAGTGGTACTGGAACAGTTTAGCGTGTTCTGCATGGGAGATTCTGGTCAGAGCTCAGAAGACCAGAAGCCTGATAAAAAGCCTGCTGGTAAAGACCAGGCTCAGGAGGTTTTTGCTGGGAATAAGAACTACATTGGTTGTTGGACTCCACATGATGTGTGTTACAGCTTGGCAGAAAGTTTGTCTGCTTTCTGCTTGTGCCCAGAGACTTTGTCTGAGACTGAGATTAAGGGTGATGGATGATTAATCTGGCAAAAGAAATTTCAAGGCAATCAAATGTTGAAGTGGTGGCCTGGCTATTGTTGGGGGCTTTTAGCTAGATTTATGTTGGGAATCAAGAGCTAATAGCCCAACATGGTGATTTAAAACCTTGTGAGTTTGGCCAGGAAGCTGTGGTCTGTAAAGACAGAGCTGAGACCTCAATTGCTGAGAAGGAACAAAGGAATAGAAAAGATGGCCTGGGGGCATTCTAGGAAGAAATGGGCCTCCACCCTTTGCAGCCTCAGACTGTCAAAAGTGAAAGACTTTGCTTGGAGGAAATATCCACAGAGCACCATGTTCCAGAGTGGAGATGAAGTCCACAGGAGATTTCAAGGTGGCAGCAGCCACACCAGATTCCAGAATGGCGGCAGCATAGAGAAGCTTTTCCTCACAATCAGGTTCAGAGAGCTCAGTGATCCAGGTAGTCAGCCCGTACAACCAAGAAAGAGGAAATCCTGGCTACAGCTCCAGCTGGCAGCTGACCTTGGTGTCACCCACATGGCATTGGTTTTAGGTGCAAAGAAAATGCACAGATTCTAAGGCTAAGGCAGCTTCTGCCCCACCTACACAGGCAATGTGTAATGATACAAGGATGAAGCCAAGGATACAATGGAAAACCCAGAAATTTGAAAAAGCCAGGAACATGGATCATCCAAGGAAAGCTATGGAAGTTAAAACTCCTGAAAGTGCTGTGGGGGTGGAATCACTCAAGCCTTTTGGACTTTGTAACCAGATTGATTCATATGTGGAGTATAGAACTCCAGGACTTAATGTTTGCCTTGCTGGGTTTTGGACTTGCTTTGGTTTCAATACTTTATAATTCCCTATTTGTAACTTTTGGAATGGTGATGTTTGTCTTGTGTTTTTTTATGTTGGAAGTGTTTAACCTCATTTTCATTTGTACAGGGGGAAACAGTTAAGAGTTGGCCATAGATCTCAGAGGACATTTGGGACTGGGGCTTTTCAGCAATGCTAAATCTGTTAGGACTGTGGCAACTCTTGGAGATGGACTGAATGTCTTTTGCATAAAGGATATACATAAGTCCTTGGGGGGCCAGGGGTGGAATGTATTGGTTTGATCCTATGTCCTCCCAAGGCCTCATGTAATTTGGACAGGGCCAAGTCTGGCATTCGTGATTGGTTTGTTGTCTAGCACTGGGATTGGCTATGTGAGTGTTGCACCTACCCAGGCTAGAGCTGACATTCAGTGTAAGGAAGGCATCTGTCTCTCTCTCTCTGTCTCTGTCTCTCTCTGTCTCTCTCTCTCACTCTCTGTCACTGGCGTGCCTTGCTGTTTGGTGGCAGCCATGAATGGCTGTGCTGCCATGCCATGCTGCCTTGGAACCAACTAAGTATGGACAGAAACCCCTGAGAAGTGTAAGAAATAAATCTTTCCTTCCCTAATTTTGGGCATCAGGTATTTTGTCTCAGCAACAAGTAAAAATTTGTAAGACACTCACTGACTCCCATCAATCTTGTTTTTCTTCTTGACTTCATCTTGCAATTGTTGCATTGATTTTTCATGGTCTCTTGCTATTTTTAAGTAATCTTTTTTTTCATAGTTTTAGCCTCAACGCTGTTTTCTAGATTGGATATTCTATCCTAACTTTCCTTCAATCTGCCACTTTTACTTTCAATAGAGTTTTTAGTCTCCTAAATTTCTGTTTGGATCAGTTTCATGGATTCTATTTGTTTGCTACATTGGGCATTCATACTTTCCATCATTTTCCTGAGCTCCTTTTTTGTTTAAAAAAAAATCTGTGCCTGCTTTAATGTCTTTCATTTTGATCATCATTTCTTTCTGCACTTTAGAGGTTATTTTTTCTATAATGGCTCTCATTTGTTTTTTGACTTCTATTGCTATGATTTCAAGAAGTTCCAGTGGTTTTATTCCAATTCCCTCTATCTCATTGTGCTCTGGACTTGTCCTGTGTGGGCTGGGTAATTGGGGTTGCAGTTTGCTTGTTTGTCTTGTCACTGTTTATTTTCTATTTTTTATTTTATTTTGTTTTGTTTTCTGGGTCAATACATGTAGATTTTTAACAAAAGAGTAATATCATTATCCCTGGTATCAAGGCTTCCCTACGAAATGTCTGTTCCTCAGGATGTCTTCTATATGTAGGTGGTTCTTGGTCTTTATGTCTATCCCAAGAACCTACCTTCCCAATATATGAAGAATGAAAATTTGTTATGCATTTGACTGAGGACCCGTCCCCTGGCACTGGATGACAGTGATGGTTGTGAGCCCTTACAATCACAGTGTTGTCATACAGTTGAGAAAAACTGAGTATAACAAGTATGGCATTCTGGCTAATATAGTACAGTTAGCAATAACAATAGTCTCAAGCACAGCCTGGATACTGACAAACTGTGGTAACAATTAGCCTCATACCTTTAACCATAGGAGCCAATTCTAGTTATATAACAAAACCCAACTTATACCAGAAACTTGTATGGAATGATTTTCCACTTGGTAGAGTGATTTTGCCCTGTTGTGTGGAGGATTTAAGGGGTATGGTGGCAGGATACAGAGATGAATGAGGTCAAATATAGGAAAAACAAAGCTGGAGGCCTAAGCATGATTACCCAGGTTTTAGAAAACTGTAGGACACAGGAGGGAAAGAATGGAAGAGACAGCCAAGGAGTATGCATGTGAACCAGAAAAAAAGACACAATATTTATTTACATGAAAGTGCCATATAGTCAAGCAAGATCATTGATGAAAGAGAGGAAGAGGATGAGTAGAAGAAAATGAAAAGAAAGTTAAGAGATTTAAGTCATGGAAAGAAAACAAACCAGGAGGGAAAGAGAGAAAATGCCAAAATATAAAAACGGCCACAAAGCAAAAACAAAAACTAAAACTAAAAATGAGAAAGCAGAACAATAAAAGAAAAAACCCAACTGGACAGAAAAAGGAGAACCAATCAGATAAAGGAGAAAAATAAAAGTAGTAAAATTCATCTGGTGTCTACAGTTGTGTGGTAGGTCCAAGTCAGATTTCAGAAATGTGTACTCAAAACAAGTTTGCAGGTAGATTTTCGGTATGTATGGGGCTGATCTTGCCCTCTGGATGTGGGGAATGGGACTAGTATTCTGTTGCTGGAGTTTTCGCAGAGCCCTTAAAAAAGATAAGCAGCCCTAATTGCTGACTTCCATTCTGCATGTCAGTGTGCCAAAGCACAATGCTGGTACACATAACTTACCAACTGCTGGCTTTTATTCTCACTCCTGCTTTGGACTTATGCACACCACTAGTCCTGCCTGCCCATCATTTGCACCCCAGGTAGGGTCTTGCTGTATCATGAAAAAAGAGTATGCCCTCAGACTCTCTTGTCAAAATGCTTAGATCATCCAAATATTCAACAATAGGAGAAGAGAAATATAGACGATGATACATTCATGGGATCATGTACTCGCAGGCCACTAAAAGTAGTGTTTTAGAAGGCTATTTAGAGGCATGGAGAAATTGGTATCCTCTAATGTTAGGTGGAAAATGTACACTGAAAAACTGTGTATAAATTTTGATAGCAATTTTGTGTGTGTGTGTGTAGGGGGAAAGGGCAACATCTAAAAGAATTTTATGCGTCTCATTTTCACCTTTTCATTATCTACTGTTTTCTATAATGGAAATGCATTCATGTCATAAGAAGAAAAAATGTAGGGCCCATCATCTATATAAATGGCAAATACTATGGACCATTGTGACAGAGAAAAGCTAGCAGCTTAGCAAAAATCATTTTCTTATCTTCCAAGGGACATGGGTGACCTACATGTCTACACTGTCCTGCCTCCTTTGCCAGGCAGGCACAGTGCTGCTGAGCTATATTCCCAGTCCTGTTCAGCCTCCTTTGAGGTTAGGTGTGTTGTGTAACTCTTCTAGGAAATGGATGAGAGTAGAAATGATGCAGGCACCTTCCAGACCTGAACCATCACATTTTCCCGTGCCTGCTCATCCAGACCCACCTCGCCCCAACAAGCTTTATAGCAGATAAATTTGAGAAAATGGGAAGCCATTTTTTGAGAGATTGAGCCTAGGTCCCTTAATCATGGGTGACTGTGTAATTCGTTGTGAAAAACAGGAGAATTGAGAGTAAAAGGGAATAACTCATCAGAAACACTCATTTTTAGACTATGAGTGAGCAACAAACCTCTGGGTTCGAACTTATCTATAAAAACTTATCTGTGACAGAAGGCAGAGTTATTGTAATATGTATCAACTTACTTAATGCATCTTTTTGACAAAATATTTTACAAAACTTCAATTATTGTAAAATTAGAACATACTATAAATTAGAAGTCATTAAAAAACATGTCAGCCTTAATCCCACCATGGAACTGACCGCTGTTAACAGAGATTCATCTATTTTTTTCTTTGTTTTTTTATTGCATGCATTATACTGAATAATGAGTGTATGCATGCAAAATATTTTATTTCCCCTGCCACTAATTCCCCTTTTCTTTACTCTTCATTGTATCTCTTCTACCTTCATGTCATTTTATTTAGATTCCACATTTGAGAGAAGCCATGTTATAGTTGTCATTCTGATTCAGACTTATTTTGCTTAGCATGATGATCTTCAGTTCCATGAAATGATTTCTTCTTGTATTATGCCTCAGTAATACTCCAGTGTGTGTATATGCCACATTTTATTTATCCATTACTCAGCATGGGAGTGTGAAGGCTGTTTCTATGTCTTAGCTATAGTGAATTGCACTGCAATAAACATACATATGCAGTTATCTCTAGAGTATGCTGGGTCTATATTATTTCTACAGTATGGTACTGTATTTATTTTTTGAGGAACCATAATACATATTTCCATAGTTGCAGTATTAATTCACATTCTTACCAAGTCCTTATAAACATTTATTGTTTTGTATTCATGATGACAACCACTGTGACTGGAGCTAGATGGAATTTTAATTAATTTTGTTTTAGTTCTCTCATGTTTAAAGGTGCTGAATACAGTTTTATGTACTTACCTATCATTTGTTGTTCTTTTTGGGGATTTCAGTTCACCTATCCACTTACCATCAGGTTGGATTTTTTTGTTTTTTGAGATGGGGTCTTGCTACATAGTTCAGGCTAGCTTTGAACTCACTATATAGCCCGGACTGGTTTCAGAATTGTAGCAATTCTCTTGCCCCAGCTTTCTGAGTGCTGGGATTATAGGCATGTACCAAAATACCCAGTTTGTTTCTTTTTTGGTATCTTTGGTAAGTTTTTAAAAATCTTTTTATATTTGAATATTAACCCCCTGTCAGAAGACTAGCTTGACGAGATTTTCTCCCAAGATTTCATGGGTGTTACTCTTCACTCTGTAGATTCCTTTGTTGTACAAAACTTTTGGAATCAGTGCAATCTTATTTGGCAGTTATTGCTATTATTCCCTGAGACATTCAACTACTGTACAGGAAGTCTTTTTGATGTTGGAATCACTTGATTCAGCATAACAATTGTGAGTTTATTGTTTTGTGTCACATATCAATCACCAGTAGTGCAATTTGAGTGATATGGGATCCTAACTAAGATCATTTAGGTCACAACTGTCTCACATCTGAACTTAAGCAGTTTGGAAGTTTGTGGGCTGAAATTCAACCTGGCTGGGCAGCCTCCCGTGCCCTCCCACACCTCTGAACCCAGATTCCAATGGCCACACATGGGCCATCTCAGGGTATGAGCATCTCCGTGTCTCTCCCAGTATCACACATTGCTCTTCTGGAGCAAAAAATATCGTATGTGTGACACTGTTATGAACAACAAAGACAGAATACACAGCATTTAATGTTTTTCAAAATAAGTTTTCTAATGAATTCTCAATATAAATCTAGCTGGGCTAAATTGACCTGCCTTGGTAGGAGAGAAATAAGGGATATTTAGAGGAAATTTCTCATTACTGAGAGTTTTCTAAAGGTAAGACCAAGCCGGGCGTGGTGGCACACGCCTTTAATCCCAGCACTCGGGAGGCTGAGGTAGGCGGAGCGTTGTGAGTTCGAGGCCGGCTTGGGCTACAACGCGAGCGCAAGGCCGGCCTGAGCTACATAGTGCAACCCTGCCTCAAAAAAACCAGGGCCGGGAGTTGGCTCAGTGCCTTAAGCGCCTGCCCTGGCAAGCGCGAGGCTGTGAGTTCAATCCCCGGGGGAGGCCGGCTTGGGCTACAACGCGAGCGCAAGGCCGGCCTGAGCTACATAGTGCAACCCTGCCTCAAAAAAACCAGGGCCGGGAGTTGGCTCAGTGCCTTAAGCGCCTGCCCTGGCAAGCGCGAGGCTGTGAGTTCAATCCCCGGTGCCACAATAAATAAATGAATAAATAAATAAATAAATAAATAAATAAATAAATAAATAAATAAATAAATGTAAGACCAGAGCCTATGATGTATCTGCTACAAAGACACAGACCCAAAGGATGTTTGTTGATGTAATTGATCCTTCCTCTTCAGCTTCCCTGGGCTGTCTGGCTCACAGGGTGCTATAACCACTTCTTGCCAGCAGAGGGAGACTGGACTCCAAGGCCAGGCCAGGCAAAGGGATGAGGCTTGCAGAGTGACTTCACAGGAGGTGATACCTGAGCTCTTGGAGGATGCTGGGCTGAAACAGGGCTCAGCCAACCCTGCCCAAGTAGAAGGGGAGAGTTTGAAGTTTGCTGGACATCGCTGATAGAGGTGAATCCACACTAGTTGGGAACTCTGCAGGGAGCTGAGAGGAAGGTGGCTTAAACGAGAGGAAACGGAGGGCAAAGGAGCAGGTGGCCAGAGGGGCTCTGGTGGAGACGGGCTGGTGTGGAAAGGCCAGGCAGTGAGGAAGGAGGTGGACTGAACTTAGTGCTGGCCCAGGGCAGGGCAGGAAATGGGACCTGGGTGATCCCGAGGGCCATCTCTGCCTCCTAAGCAGAAGACGACAACGAAAGGGGGAGAAACCTGCCCCACTGGAGAGGGAGGCCCTGGAAGCAGGAAACTGAGTGCCCGGGTCCTCGGGGGTCCCTCGAGTTACCCCTTTCCACTGCCCTGCTCTATTCTCTGGCAATTGTTGGGGACCCGATGAAGGTTGCTGGCTTAGAGATGGTAAGAGATTCCTAAAGCACAGAGATTTATATTTGGAGGGTGAAACATCGAGGTGCGGGACCGTGTGTGCGATGGCTCCTCCTTATGCTGAAGACTTTGCACTGTGCAGTGAGCAAGTCCATAATGGGGAGGTGGGCATTAAAAAAAAATTGTGCTTGAGCAGTCCATGAGGAATTGTATGGAATGGAGTTAAGGGAAGAGGGAGGGCTGGGGAGAAAAGAGGAAGCCACAACCAGAACGGCCAGCAGGGCAGCTTGATGCTCAATGGGGCCCAATGAATAAATAAGACTTGAGGCACAGTCATTCTTCAGATCCATTTATTATAACCATACAGTGGCCCATGCTCAAGGGCGTCTTTCTTCTGCCTCAGTAAAGATGATCAGGCCAGAGGAGGCCAGTCTTATGGCTGCTGTTATAAGTGCCCCATGGTGCTCTTTATCCAGGGCAGGAAGTGGGAGGCCTTTGTGAAGACTCCTGGGGGTTTTCCATCATTTTTTCCACAGGAGAAAATGCCTTGGATCCTGTTGTTACACACGAGGGGAGCCCCGGAGTCCCCCTGTGGACCAAGAAGGAAAGTATGAAACTGGGCTCCTCCTGGTGTTGCTCTTTGAACCTCCCCAAAGTGAGTGCCTTCTGTCAGGGGGCTGTGAGCATGAGATTGGGGCAGGGAGGGCCTGGCTGCCTCCTTCTGACCAGGGCCTCTCGCCTGACCCTGACTTTACTTTCCAGTTTTGACTTACCTGAACCTTTCTATGCAATCCTAGAGGCACTCTGGTGATTGCACTGAATTTGGTTAACTGCTATTCCCCCACCTTCTACTGAGGTCTACTCAGGGAGTGGATTAAAGACTGCATTGCAGGGGAACCCAGGCTGTCACGCTTTGGACTCAGGGCATGGGATATGGTCACTCTCATTTCCCCACCAAATTCCTCTTTCTCTGTAGTCTGTCTTTACAGATACTGGAAACCTCACCTTGAAACCAGTCTTTGTTTTCCTGGGGTCTCCCACACAAATCTCAGTGACAGTGGAATAGATAAGAATGGCAGATGTGCATTTTAGTTCATCTTTGCACTGTCAGCTCCACCTCCTGCAGTGTACTTGCTAACAGACCTGTGGTAGATTGATAACTGGTGGTCAACTTGTAAGAACCAGCTGAAGTGAATCAGCTTGGTGCTGAGTGTGGATGGCCCACCTTTACCACTTCCTGGCTCTGGAGGTGAAAATGGTGTGCTGTTCAGTCTTCAGGAGAAGCTTGTCATGCTGGCTTCCTGATATGGACTTGGCTGTTCTCATTGTTGGAGGAGCGTGAGACCGTGTTCTCGCTGAGGATGGCTGCAGTATTTTTTTGGGGAGCCCTGGTCCTTATGTTGAGTGTTGCTTCCTGGCTCCAGTGCAGAACCCTCAGCCTTCTGGTACAGATGCTTTGTCCCACTGGCATAGATTTTCTTTCTTTTTTTTTGTTTTGAAGAGAATAAAACCAAACAAAATAAAACAGATTAGAGCCAATCAAAACAAAACAGTGAATGTGATACAAAACTTCAAAACAAGATAATAGGAAATCAACAATGGGTACCATATTGCCTCTTGTTATCTTCAAAGTAGCTACCTATACTCTTAGACATTATAAAATCAAATGAAACAAAAGAAAACAGAACAAAATCAATCAAAACAAAGCAATGAAAGCAATACAGGGTTTTGAAACAAGATAATAAATCCATAATGGCTACCATAATATATCTTTTTATCTTTGAAATAGCTGCCCATACCATCGGATACAACAAAATCAAGCAAAACTGAATAAAACCAAAGAAAGCAGAATAAAGAAGACTATACAGGGCTTCAAAACAAGATAATAGAAAATTAACAATGACTACCACATTGCCTTTTTAGATGTTTCCTCCCCTTTCACTGTCACAATATCTATTATACTATTTGGATCTGTTAACTCCTTTGGTTTTTTATTCTAGGGTGACACCATGATGTTCACCCATATGACTCTGAACCATTTCACCCATGAGCATGATCTCAAGTTGTGTCCATTTACCTCCAAGAACCTTGAGGCTATCCTTCTTTATAGCTGAGTGGCTATTGTTTAAAAATGCCATGTCTTTCTTATCTGTTTTGTAACTACCCCTGTTTTTTTCTGATTCCCTGTCACAGGAAGCATTGTTTTGTCTCCTTTGACTTTCAGTGTATCAATTTCCTTTTGAGTTAAATGTTTCTTGCATACCCCGTATTGATGGATCTTTTTTCTTGATCTACTCTATGTTCCTTTTTATTGCTGAATTGAGGCCATCTACATTAATGGTTTCAGCTAACATACACTGGCTCATCTCTGCCTTGCTATTTTCCCGCCATTGGCTCCCTACTTTCCCCTCCATTCAACTGCTTGCCTTGCTTGGTGTCCTCCTCTGCTGCTGTTCCTGTAATTGTAGTCATTTTTATGTCTTTCTAGAATGTCTTTCAGTATCCTTTGTAGGGTTGGTTTGGTGGTCATGAATTCCTTCTGTTGTTCTTTATTAAGGAAGTATCTTGTTTCTCTTTAATTTTGAAAGATAGGTTTGCAGGGTACATCAGTCTGCATTGGAAGGTGTTTTCTTTCAGTATTTGAAATACTTTGCTCCAAGCTCTTCTTGACTTGATGGTTTGTGTTGAGAAGTCTGTGGTGATACTGATGGGTTTTCCTTTATAAGTGATCTGTTTCTTTTCTCTAACAGCTTTTAATATTCTGTTCTTGTGCTAAATTTCTGGGATCTTGATTATTATCTGTTTGGGTGTAGATTTATTTTAGTTGTGGCTAGCTGGATTTTTTTTTTTCTTGGCACTGGGGATTGAACTCACAACCTCGCACCTGCCGGGGCAGGTGCTTAAGCCACTGAGCCAAACTCCCAGCCCTGGTTTTTTGAGGTAGGGTCACACTGTGTAGCTCAGATCAGCCTTTAGCTCACGTTGCAGCCCAAGCCAGCCTCAAACTCACAATGCTCCTCTTACCTCAGCCTCCCGAGTGCTGGAATTAAAGGTGTGTGCCACTGCGCCTGGGTTAGCTGGAGTTTTATATGCCTCACTTATCTGCATGTCAGATCCTTTTCCCATGCTTGGGAAATTTTCTGCTATTACTTCTGTAAATAATCTCTTTATGTTGACCCCTGCATTTTCAGTGACGCCTATCAGTTTGAAATTATTTTTCTTTGTGTTGTCTTGCAGCTGATGAATTGTTA
>RJWM01050571.1:0-10718 GCA_004363535.1 Dasyprocta punctata
AACAACTTCTTCCTCATAGTAATGTAAAGATTTATGAGCCAAGCTTAGGGATGGGACTTTACACAGTGTTTTCTTCCCCCACAGAGGAGGAGATAATTCTTTTCTTCCTAATAAATGATATATTGAACTCCAGTGAGCATTGGTGTAATTTTCAATCAAGTCTAAAAAATAAAGTCAACTCAGAATTTTGTTTTGTTTTATTTTTTTCCCCTCTAATAGCTGTAGTTCGGTGAAATCAGAAGGAAAATTTGTTCTCCCACATGGAAAAAAGCAAAAACTTCAGTAAGCCTGGGTTATTAAAAAAAAAAAAACTGAAACCTGATTAAAGATGTAAAAAGCAGTGAAGATAATTTCACAAAACAGCAGGGGCAATTGGGAAGCACTTATTAAAGTACCTGTTAAAGTAATTAGTGATAAAAATGGAAATTTCCAGGCACTTCTGTATCTCTTAGATCCCAAAATAGGCTCAGGCTGTGCTGAATCACTTCCTCCCTTAAATCAGATTCATAGAAAAAGACAAAAGGGAAGCTTCAGAGCCAGCGAGGATTGGCAAGGAGCCTGAGTCATTCTCGCCAAGTGGCTTTGCACCTACAAACAGGTCTGCTGTGGGAGCCCTACCTCTCCATCCTGTTTCGCACTATCTGCCACTTGTATACTGTATCTGAACTACTTCTGATTTTCTTTCCATTTTGTGAAATGTCTTTAAACCTAGAGATTTGGGGGACTTTTTAATGAGGTCTCAGTCTTTGTTGCATGCAGTTGTACAAAATCTTAAAACATATTTTGCTATACTATTGACACACAAACCCCTCTCTCCCCTTCACTATTACTCTACCATGAATTCCTTTACATGTTCTGCCTTAAGAATTCTTGTGTTTCACCCTCCTGTGTGAATTTAGGTTCCTACTGACCTCATAATCTCCACTAATGAGCTTCTTTGTATCTCTCATGTTTCATAGTCAGGATTCTGTACACAGCAAATGCTTCATAAATGCTTCTTTTTGTGCTAGAATGGAGGCTCACAAGGGGAGGTCTGCTATGTTCATATATTTCATCCATCTTTATACCGGTCCTCTCCTCGTGGGTCCTCTGGGCACTGTTAATGGAATTGCAGTGGATAGGATGGGTGTGAGATGCTCTACTCGTTAGTCAACTTTCCAGAGACCTCAAATAAACTTCCCAGTCACTAAACCAAATGCTCCTGAGGCAGCCACTATGTAATTAGGTTGTCATGGTAGCAGGAACCCTTGAAGAAGTTTTGAATACAGCTATGGAGTAATTGTTTTCAAAAGCATTTTATAACCTTGGATCCCAGAGAAGTAAAAAAGAAGATATAGAACCATGTCATTTGCCAAGGCACCATCCAGAGTGAAACAGAATATACTCAAGGCTCCTAAAGATTGATACGTAAGCCAAGTTAAACAGTTTTCAGGGAAAATAATTTCAGGAAGGACTATTGTAGATAGCTTAAAAATTAGTTATAAAATTTTGAAACTCTAAGGTGAAATCAAAGGTTATATTCTTCAAAGTTCTTCTAGAAGAACATTTGAAACACATATCCTTTGCATCCCGTCAGCAGGATGGCTGGATGCAGACATTGTGTTTTATCTTTGTATCCCAAAATGAAAATAGTATCCTGATTAATTAAACATCAGCTTTTATCTAAAAAGATTTTGTTCTGGTCTCAAATTTTTGTGAATCTGAGAAATGACCATCTAATACTCAGTTATATAATGTGCAGTTATGTAATATTCAGTTTTATAATAAATTCTTAATGGATTAGAATGAAACCTATGAAATGTGAACCTAGGGAATCTACCACAATCACTCTTGATGGAATTTTGAAGGGCTGATGAAAAATCACTTTTCTGAGTGTCGCAAAAAATGTGAGCCCAGTGTGTGAGTAAGGCAAAACTTAAGACAATTTGATGACTAAAGCTTCCATACAGAGAAATCATATTTATCAGACTGAGCTATTTAGGGAAATTTCCTTGAACTTACTTTGAGCAATTCTTACACAGGCATATGAAAATTGTCTTATCTTCCAATAGAAGGAACAAAGCTTATTTACCTGGCTATGTGTGATCCAAAGATGTATTTAAGACCCTTCTCTTACACGTGCACTAAATCTGCCACTGATATTTTCTGTCCACATAATAGAGGATATCCAGAAAGAAAATCTCAGGAAAGCACAGGAAGCTAGATGCTCAGGGAATGTCAGAAGAACTCTCCCAGTTTTGCTCCCTCATTACAGGATTGAAGGGAATGAGGCACTGGGCTCAGCCTTGGGTCAGGTGTTGAATGAAGATAATGGTGGCAAGAAGGCAGATTTCAAGAAAGGCCCCTAAGTTTTCCTACCTTGAAACTTCTGAGAGTAGAAGAATACCTTCCAATGCATAGAGAGAAGAGAACTCAGGAAAAGGTGATAGATGAAGAAAGTTAGCGCCAGATCAAACGGCAACAAGAGACTTTCTCACCTTGCGAATCGAACAGCAATTCAAGCACCACTCAGCCTAGAAGTCATCTCCTTCAACTGATTTTTTTTCACAGTGGGGAAAATGCAACTCTGGTGAATGTAAAACACAACTGAGGTAAATTTTGAGATTATTTCACTATGCACCAAGTCTAAGTCCATCAAGGAGATAGAAGGAGACTATATTAAAACTATTCATTCACTTCTACCCTCTTTTGCTGAACCTAAGGTGCCATACTGGTGAAGTCCATTAGCCATATTCATTCTTAACTTGCTTTTGTACAGATACAGTGGCACCTCGGTTCATGAATTTAATTCTTTTCACAATTTTGATGGCAAACCAAATTGGATGAAAACCGAATCAAATTTCCTCATACGTTCAATATTGAACCTAACCATTGAATTTGATTTGGTTCTTGTCCAATTTGGTTTGCAACCAGAGTCATGGAAAGAATTAAATTCATGAACCAAGGTACCACTGTATTTGGCTTTTCATAGTTAGAGGAGAGAATAATTGCATGAATGATTATAGGGCTACATCAATGTCCTCAAGAATTCTGAATGAAGAGAAAGGAGTCATGATTAGATAATCCTTTGCGATCCTTTTTTGTTTTTTCCTAAAACTGATCTAAGAATTTCTGAAATCCTCATATGCAAAAATTCTCCCATTCCTTTCTGAGCTTTAGAAGTACATCAGTGAATCCAAAAGTTTTTTATCACCCTGTTTGTCTAGTATAGTTTCCCGTGGTCCCCAACTCCTTAGATGAAGATCTGTGTCTTCACCTCATCTTGCACCAAAAATCAGGCCTGAGTGTCTTCCTGGCCTTAGTAATCATTATCTTAAAAGCTAAGAGATGAGCACAGTACTGAATCAAAACCAAGACAGAATTCCTTTAATGCAACAAGCCTTCACTGAGCATCTGAGGAGCTGCAGCTTGGTAAGGAGAGAGACATAATGGAAAATTCAGCATTCTCCAGCTGGTTCCAAAAGCTCAAGAGCACTTTGGTCTCCAGTGCCTGCTACCATCATTAACAGAAGAGCTGCATAATCAGTCACTGCCACTCTGAAGGGGCCACTTCACCTTTATGCCACCAGATAAATGAGAGCATGTCCTTGGCACAGTCTTTGGATGGGGACAAGTCTCTGCTGATCTTACAGATACAGAACTGTGCAAAGAACATAGAGCTGTCTGACGAGGAAAAGTTGACCCCCAGCTAGGACTGACCCAGTGTGTGGCTTGGGCCTTGCTACCCTGATATTGCCAGATCTTCAAAGTTTTTTTATACTGGTACGAAAAGTGTGTCCTTGTGATGACTTGTGATAGAGATTGGTTCTTCAGGAAACCTCAGTACACTTGATGTTACATATAGTGGCAAAGTCAACCTCATCTCTATGAAACTGAGATCCTCAGGGCAAGAAGTCACATGGGTCTACTGAAAGCCATTACATACACCTGTGTAAGTGTGTGCAGAATGCTTGTCTCAGAAGAGAGCACTATCATCCAGGTCAGTGTTATCTGTAATACCAAACCCCAAATGAATCATGGATTAAATCCCATGCAATTGATTCTTTCCTTATGTAAAATCTCAAAGTGGTATTTCCAGTCCCAGAGTGACTATCTTCCAGTTGCTGATTCAATAATTCAAACTCTCGTCACCTGGTTGGCTCCATCTCTGACATTTGGCTCTCCAGTTTGCTCTGCTGAGTTGACTGCATGGAGCCAGTGGGAGGAAAAGAGCATAGAGATGCATATGGAATATGTCCCTGGTCTGGTGGGAAAGGCAGACGTCGCTTCTGCTCACACTCTGTAGGCTAGAACCAAACACATCACATGGCCACCCCTAACTGCAAAGGAGACCAGGAAATGAAGTCCATCTGCAGGCCCAGAAGCAAGAGGGTGAGGTTCAGTAGTACCTAGTCAGACTCTGACACAGGGATAATGCAAAAATCTAAGCTCTGGTCTGAGTTCTGTTAGAGCTGATCATCCACAGGAAAATAGAACCACAAGAGGAACAATTCGGTAATGGTGCATTTTAGATAAAAGGCCAGAATGAGGAGCAAACATAACCCCTCAGGACAGGCAATTGAGAATTTGCCCTCTAACGTGGACATATCTTAAGGGATCATAGGATTGTTGTTTACTCTTTCTGCTAATGACTTTACTTAAACTTACGAATTGTACCTACTTTCCACTGACATCAGACTTAAGCACAGATAATACCATAATACTAGTTAGAAAGGAGAGCTTATAAAAATACACACTATGCCCTTTTGTGAGGATGTATTATATTTTATATACATATGTGAAACTATAAGCCTTTTAGAAAAGTTCCTGTAAGAGTGTAGCATTTATGAGCTTGTAGTTATTTAAGAGAAACTGTGTGAAGGGAAAATATCTACCTACTATGCCACCTCCCCCATCTTCTTTACAAACTGTTTCTATTGTTTTGTTTTGTTTCCTCCATGGTGCGAAGGACTGAACTCGGTAATGCTCAGCTACATTCCCAATCCTTTTTATTTTATTTTGAGCCTGATTCTTGCTGAGTTGTTTATACTGCCTCAAAGTTGAAGTCCTCCTATCTCAGCCTCCTAAGTAGCTGGGACTACAGGCATGTGCCACCGTGTCTGGCATGACCTTTCTTATTTCAAAGGAAGGAACTGACCAGGTGGATAAAAACTAGTGAAACATAGCATCACTGTTAGGGAGGGTAGGTTTTTACATCCACATGTTCATGCAGCAAGTAAAAGGGTGACATCATATATCTGAAAAGAAATAGTGAAGTATAATCGTGAACTGAATAAGAAGTCAGATATCTAATCTATAGAAGACTCTTCCCCCAAATCACATGACATACCACTCAAAATCATTTCTTTTGCTGAATGTCATTTCCCATAACTACTTCTACTATTTGCATATTGATAAATGTATTCTTAGGTCTTAAAACATTATAATTCCTGTGGTACTTTGTCCTTCTTTAAAACCTGTACACTGGTGAGAAAAATCTAAAGATGTCTTTTTCTTTATAGACTGCAACAAGCATTAGTCGGATGCTGACAGACTTTAATTCACAGCAACCAGACCTGGATTAAACAATGAAAGAAAGTCTGTCTTTACCCCAGGAAACTCAGATTCTAGAAAGAACTTGAGATCAGGATTATAAGAGTTGTCCAGAAAAATTAAACCTATTGAGGTCTCAGCTCTGTTGGAGAAACCTGAATTTTCAAAGCAATGTATAGCCACTTTAGGATTATTCCATTTTTGTGAAAGTCCTTCCGAAAACACATGGCTTGAGAGAAGCAGTGGTGTAGACCTGAGCTGGGGCAAGCAGTGATTTTTGAATCTTCACTGATAAGAAAGAGAACTGGTACTCATCCATCTAAAATAGAAAAAACTACCTTTACCCCTGTGGAAGGATGGAGCATAGTTCTGCCACAGTACTTATGATTCAGTGGTGCTGAATAAACATTTGCTGAGTGACCAGCTAACCAAGTATGCAGGGCTTTCACACAACTTCAGCCTAAAGACAGTCCAGTAGGGAACAAAAGGAATGTGATTCAAGCAACTTTAATGTGACTTCTCTACTTTTACATGATCTGCTGGGACACAATAACCAGTGAGCCAACCTAAGCTCTAAGATGACCTTAACATTACTTAGTGGCGGAGAATCTAAAATGTTTCTTGGTTCAACATCCCTGGGCATCAGGACCTGTCCAGGATAGAAGAGAAGTAGGA
This sequence comes from Dasyprocta punctata, assembly GCA_004363535.1. Lineage (NCBI taxonomy): Eukaryota > Metazoa > Chordata > Mammalia > Rodentia > Dasyproctidae > Dasyprocta > Dasyprocta punctata. The sequence goes on from RJWM01050571.1 coordinate 6,208, forward strand.
AAACCTTTTCAGAGATGAGAGAGACATACTTAGGCATATTCTGTTCTTATTTGATTATACTTTAGCATCTGAACTTACAAAACTTGTAACCAAGATAAACCAAGGTACAAATGCCATTTTACAAATGCCAATAGCTTAGTAGCCTTGCAGAAATGTTACACATGAATCACTAATTTTATTGTTTTGTAATTAAACAGATTAAACACAATGTCCTCAGAAGCACCTTAGTAATTAGGATAAAGATTAATACAGTGAAATGTCCCTAGTTTAGCAGGACTTCCCAGAAAACCTTAAAGAATTCAGTATATAATCAAATAGCACGTAAATATTAATGCACAAAATTCTCCAAGTCCCTAGATCCCTGATGCAATTATTTTCTATTCACATTAATTGTTCCTAACAGATGACAGTAATGACTTTGAGTTTAAATGTGTGCAAGGGAAGATTATACAAAACCAGTGCTATTTAGAAATACGGTCACTTGTATAGTGATTTGCTCAGATTTTAGCCACTGTTGAACATCATAAGGTTAACTAGATGGCTAGGTTTTTTTAATGTGAATATCAAAAGTTAATTTTCACACTAGTCAGTAAGTATATTGAGCTAGTCACATATTTTTTACTACTTAATCTTCTGTCCACTACTTATTTTTTTCCTACTGCTTATGTTTTAAGGAAAACTGACAGATTACAAAGTGTCATTACTGTTGATAAAATTTAATTTGCATGTGTACATATGTGTGGAACACTGATGAACTAGAAACTTGTTTGACTTAGGACATATATTCTCTAATCTGGACATGGCAACTCTTTAAAGATTTCGCTGTTCAGAGCAAGATTTTGAAGCAAAGTATTCCCCTTCCCCATTTCTGCTTGGTTTTACCTAGAAACTTCATTCACATATCTTAGACCTTTCATCTGGGGACTTGCTTTCAGACGTGGGAGGAAGCCACGGTCTAATGCAATCACGAGAGGATGTGGAACTTCACATGAGTTTCTCTGTTGCCTTCAGAGTACTTGTTTAGGTAGTTATTTTCCTCCCATCAAATATGATGTCATAAATGAACCATAAAGTGCATCCTTGAAGCTTTGTCAGATGGATAAAAATACCTTCCTTTTTTGTGTTCTCTGAAATTCAATATCATGTCTCCCAGCTGATATAGTACGCAGAAAGTGTCACTCTCGGCAAAAATGTCATAAATCTTGGCTTTGTCCCCAAGATACCTTTTTGGGTATTGATTGCATCTCAAAGTCTCTGAGAAATGGTCAAGGAGCTTTTTATTAAAGCCCATGTCCCATATTATTCATTCTACTTTTATGATATATTATGTATGAACTTTTAAAAATTCATGGGCTCTGCATTTTTTTCTTCAACTGGGGTTAGCTTTGTGCTTATTTGGCAAAACTCTAACCAGCAGGGGTTATAACTCTCATTGATGTAAAATGAGTAATTAGAAAAACCACCACAGCCATATAAATACATAAAGAAAATGGCATGAACATTCGTAGATAACTGCATTTTTATTTTACTACGTAATTTTGTCAGTTTTAGATAGGTTATTCTATATTAAAGGTAAATATTCTCAAGTTAATTGGAATTATATTTCAGTGGACTTCTGTCACTTAAAACACACATGGAGGATCAGGGATGTAGCTCAGCAGCACAGCACCTGCCTGGCAAGTGTAAGGTCATGAGTTCGATTCCCAGTAACAAGAACAGCCAAAAAAAAGCAGAAAACGTACATAGAGACCTAATAGCATCTAATGTATGATATGGCCTTGAGGTCAGAAATCTTTTAAGTGTGCAGTTTTTATTCAAGAAACTCTTGGCTTCATTCTCTACCTCTATCTTTGTTGTTGTTTTGTTATTTAAACTAAAATTGCAATTTTCATTTTGCATTTCTCACAGTGTAAATGTTAAAGCATATGAGTTATTCAGGATAGTAATCTAAAATATACATCAAGAAAAAGATGCTTTGTTTAGGACAATAAGCATGGATTTTGCCAATTAGACCAACATAATTAAGATAAGGTTACAATGGAAGCCAACATGTACTTTTCAACATAGGAGAATTTTAATAATAATCATTGTCTTTTGCTGCTGGCAGCTGTATTCATCAGGACTTTGGTGCGCTGTGTATTTCTTGGAGTTCTGCTGGCTGTCAGGGGCCTGAACTGGCATTATAGTAAAATGACTGGGTCTTTGGCCTTGAATTAGGATGTTGTATCGGCTGAGTGACCCAGGCAAGATATGAAATCCTCAGTGCCTCCAATTTCCCATTTTAAAAATGAGGACAAATGTGTTTTTTTCTACTCCAGAGAGCTGTGGTGAGGACGTGAGGTGGTGACTGACATGTGTAGCACAGTGCCTGCTAACAGTGTTGGGGTGACGAGCTCTCTGTTGCTTTATCCTTTTTCCCCTCTTTTTTACTGAGTGGCACCAAGCCATAGCCATAAAATTGGAAATGATAACTAAAAAACTCTTTCTACAAGTAAGTCTCTCTAGAACTTCCCATAAGTGATCACAGGGAACAAAGTGCACCCATTTTGCCTCTTATGTTCAAGGTACTAGATAATGAGGGGACTTTTAAGAAACATAAATAGGTTCTTTAGGAAGACTATGAAATTATTTCTTATTGAAAAGCCAAGACATGTGTGTGTGTGTGTGTGTGTGTGTGTGTGTGTGTAATAGATCCAACACCTAGGAGTTCCTAAGCATATGCCAGAGGTGATTCCATTGTCTTGATTGGGTTGTGTAATAGGTGCTTTCTTTATCTTCATTTGCAAAGAATTAAACTAAAATACAGAGTCATTAAGTATTTTTTCCTACAAACATCTAACAAGTGGAGCAGGTAGGACTTGAACTTCATGGCCTTGGACTTCAAGCACTCAACCACAGAACAGTTATTCATCAGAGTAGACAGTCCTACATGATAATCGTGCTGATGACAGTAACTGTTGGGAAAAAAGAGGTCACACATGGCAGTGATATGTCAGGGGTTCTATTCTGGGTCCTTTGTTAATTAAATTCAGACCTCAGTTGTCCAAGGTAGGAGAATTTTGCATGGGAAAAAGTAGCCTTTTCCTCTTCTTTGAAAGGAGTTACTTAGTAACTACGTACCTTATCTTTTCCTAAACTTGCTGGCCCATGGTGGGTTCAGCTGTCCCTTCCTCTTGCGCAGCACTGGTCAGGTCAGACTTGACCTGGTGTGCTACCCAGGAATCTACAGGAGAGACTGACCTCTCTCCTAACCTGTCCTAGAAGCTTGCTGCTCAAAGTATGGCCACAGACTAGCAGCATCAAAACACTTCAGCACTAGTTAAAAATACTACATGCGTCTCGGATCCTTCCTCAGAGTTACTAGAAATACAGCATCTGAATTTTAACAAGGTCTCTGAGTAATCATGTGCACATTAAAGTATGAAAAACATATCTTAGGGGATATGATTCTGTTCACTATTCCACACCTGTCCCACATGCTGTTGACCGGCTTTCTCTACCTCCCGGAAGGATACTCCATCACATCTTCTCAAGTTCAAGGCTGAGAAAGAGTCAGAAGTTCCTTTGTGCTCCAGTCTGTCTTCTGGGTCTTAATTTCCTATCAGCTTAATGCACCCTTTCTACAGGGGTAAACACATAGATGATAATTGGGCAAGGGTGTTTATGCATTAAAAGAGACCTGGGAATTGAGTTTTGTTTTAAAAATAAGCATAATTTGATAGATCTCTTGGGAAGAGATAGGTGGAAAAGCCAGAGGGGATCTTATACAAACTTCAGTTCCATGGGAGAAGGCAGAATGTAAACTGTCACTAAAAGCCAAGCAGAGGATGAAAAAATACCAGAGGCATTTAGCTCTGGGTCACCTGACAGGACACAGACACAATCGCTCTCTGGAGAGTTAGCACATCTAATAGAGCAGAAGCAGCCCTAGATAATAACCATAAACCTGATTATTCAAACAAAATATGAAGAAATGGGAGACATTGGAAAGTACATAAGTAGAAGTGAGGCTAAGGTGGTGTTTCTTAAATTTTTTTTATGGTGAGTTCTAGATGTGTGCAATAGTAAGGCTTAATGCAAGGCTCCCGCAAGATACAGCCTTTGGCTCTAGGCATCTGTTGAGATATGAGTATGAACTCGCCCTAAGTAAGTTATACCTGGTAATAAACAGGGGCATAAATCAATACATATAGCTGAAAGCTGAATTTTAAGGCGTTTCTTTTTTCATTGATATTTAGATCCAAATTTTAAGAGGAGAAATAGGATAGTAAAAATTCTTGGCATTTTTTAGATCACTTAAAGAAATTCTTATGCAGCAAAAATAAAGTATTGATAGTAAAGCAGTTGAAATCTAACATTATTGAGCATTATGGATATTGATTAGAGAGCAAATTAAATGTGTCCTTTGTACTTGTGTAGGGGTTTAATATTTACCACAAGTACTCTCATATCTTCATTACCTTCCTTTCCAAGCCAGTGTTTAGTCACCGTCAGTTGGAATTGCATTTGGA
>RJWM01050572.1:0-10718 GCA_004363535.1 Dasyprocta punctata
ATCATTGGTTTGTTGTCTAGTGCTGGGATTGGCAATGTGAGTGCTTCACCACCCATGGGTGGAGCCAACATACAGTATAAGGACAGGAAGAAGTTGTGTTTTTTCTCTCTTTCTGGGTTCACACAATGCTGCCCTTCCTTACAGCCACTTAATATGGATTGAAACCTCCAAGAACTGTAAGAAATAAGCCTTTCCTTCCTCAATTTTGGGTGTCAGGTATTCTGTCTCAGCAATGAGTGAAAAGTAACCAAGACACCAAGAGAGAATCTGTGGGAGCTACAATCATCAGAAGTGCCATAGGGGTGGGTTCGCTTAAGCCAGGAAACAACATCCATGCTGAAGCTGGAGCTCACAATTTGCCACAAATTGCTTCAGGTACTAGACATAGATCTACAGGACTTAATGTTTGCCCTGCTGGATTTTGGACTTCTTTAGTCACAATCTTCGTACCATTCTAATACTAACTTTTGGAATGCATGTGTTTATCTTGTGCCATTGAACATTGAAAGTGTCTACCTTTCATTTCATTTGTACAGGGGCTTGGAGCTTACAGTTTGTCTTACGTCTTGGAGGAGATTTGTCACTTGGACTTTTCATGAATGCTGAAACTGCTAGGACTTTGGCAAATTTTAGAGGTGGACAAAATACCTTTTACATAAAGGGATGTGCATGAGTCTTTGGGGAATGAGGGGCAGAATGTTATGATTCTAATGGAATATAATGTTGACAAACTTAATGCTGATTCTTTGGAGGAGCTCCAATCTTTGTCTTCACCTTGGATGTTGTTTCCTGGCTTCTGGCACAGACTGTTCAACTTTTGCCTGGGACTCTTCAGCCTTCACCATAGAATCTTCAGCCTTCATCATAGACTCTTCAACATTTCATCATAGATGCATCAGCCTCCTGAAATGGACCTGCATGGGACACTGCAGTAGGCTCCAACCCTTGGGCTGGATGCTTCAGGCTCCAGCAAGCAGAAATCCTCTGCACACTCCCTCATCCAACTTTGTTACTGACTATTGTAAGTCAACTTTGTAATTTCTTATGCATTTGTATATCCTGTGTTATATTTGTTTCTCTAGTAAACCCTAATTGATACAGGGCTCTAGGTCTCTAACTTATAATTTTTCTTCATCATGTTTTCAATTTTTATGTATATAAGTTTGTTTTATGTAAATATTACACTCACAAAATGTGATAAAATTCAAGTATATAGTTTAAAATATGTTCTTTTCCACTTGTATTTTAGCATTTTTTTGAGTGATCAGAAGACTAATCTTTTACCTCCAACCTACCTTTACATTAAACATTGAGCATTGTGACATATTGTTAGGAAAAAGTTAATGATATTTCTTTCATATCTTTTCAAATACTACAGATGCAGAAGAGCAAAATTATACTATTCACCTGTATTGGTCAGTTATACCATTTCTTCTACAACTAATAAATAACATTTTAAAACCATAGTAAATATGCAAGAGGAAAACATTGTAATTTTTCCTGTTGATGATTATTTTTAAGAAATGTAGCAAACTGAACACTGTATTTCTCTCAATGTTATTTCTATAAAAATTGTGCTTCATTGATATTGTTTGGGAAATGTACAGGGATTTCAGATCATCAAATATATATCATATGAAATAAGAACATTTAAAGGTCCGGAGAAATTATAGAAGATATCAAAGGGCACACATATTACAAGATATACTTATATTTCACTCAAAATTTATCAACTGCTATCTTGAATTGATGATTTTAGTGTTCTCAAAAGCATGAAATGGGTGTTCTGTGAGTATAAAAATTTTACAGAAATAAAAATTGCTCTATTTTGCAAATATTTTGCAATGTACAGGAAATTTAAAAGTACTTATCAGTTCTTGAAGTTCATACAATAACAAGAAGAATGAACACGGGAAACTGCTCTGCCTTGAGTGAATACATTTTCCTGGGAATTACTGATAACACAGATGTCAGAGTGATCCTTTTCACCATATTTCTCCTCATTTATCTCATTGATCTTGTGGCAAACCTTGGAATGATGACTTTAATAATAGTGGATCCCCACCTGCACACACCCATGTATTTCTTCCTCAGTCACCTCTCTTTCTGTGACCTCTGCTATTCCACGCAATTAGACCCAGGATGCTGGCAAATTTCATGGCTGAGAAGAACTTAGTCACTTGGGCTGCACTCTGCAGTTTCTGATCTTCTGTGTCTTTGCTGACGCTGAGTACATGCTGCTGGAAGTGATGACCTTTGACAGATACCAGGCCATCAGTGATCCCCTTGCTCTGGCCCACATGTCCATCAGGCTGTGTTACCAGCTTGTGGCTGGGGTTTACCTGATGGGACTCACAGATTCTCTGAGCCACACCACACTGGTATTCTGCTTATTTTTCTGTGGGTCTAATGAGGTCATTCATTTCTTCTATGAAGCACCTCCTCTTTTTATCCTTGTTCTGACACAGTATTCAATGAGTTGGCTTTACTTACCATTGTTGTATTCATTAAACTGAGTACTGTCTCAGAAGTCCTCATTTCTTATCACTTATCAGATATTTCTTTAATATCATCTTGTCAATCATGAAGATCCACTCTGCTGAGGGAATATTCAAAGCTCTCTGTGCTTGTACCTCCCACCTCACCACAGTTGCTATCTTTCAGGGAACCATGCTCTTCATATATATCCATCCAGTTCTGCCCACTCCCTAGATCAGGACAAAATGACCTCACTGTTTCACATCCTGGTGATTTCCATACTGAACCCTTTGGTTTATAGCCTACAGAACCAGAGTGTGAAAAAAAGTCATGCAAAAGCTAAGAACTAGTAAGTGGTTTTAACTCAGTGTATTGTATCCACATACAACATACATAGGATAGTTGTTGTTTTGAAAAAAATTACATTACATTGTGCACACTGAATTTGGCATGTAGTATAGCTCACTGAAACAAGCATTTAAACAAATATTCAGTAGTAAGAAAATGTTGCAAATCTCCATTTGTGTGGTGTCTTGCTTTTATCATAAACTAATATGTGGTACTTCTCTGTGGTAAGTTTTTCCTGATTTTCTCAATTGTGTCAAAGTTCATTTTCCATATTCTCATTCAATGTCAATTATTCTGGGGTGTACTAAGAGGTTAGTGATTGCCTCTTGGCCTTCTGTATTTCATGGGAAATCCAATTTATTTACCAGTGAATCTTATACACTAATGGAAGAATAGAATGAACTTAAATTAGAAAGCAATTCACTCTAGGGCTTCAAGCAGTACTGAAATAATGAGAGTGTGGTCATAATTCAGAGAAAATGTTCACAGCTAAGTCTTTCTTAGATTTGGATGTTGAGTCTCAGCCCCACATAGATACATGTAAGGGAACAAGGGATGTGAGGCAAGAGGACTGCCAAGTAAAGAAATCATGAGGTAAATAGTGCTACAAGGATGGGCTATGTTTGGAAATGAAAGTACTATCAGTATGTTAGGGTATAAAAAGAAATTTAAAAGTCTCTGGTGAATTACTTCTGAGTTCAACAATAGAGCTTCAGTGTCTCTATTTCTTCTTTGTTTTCCTTCTTCATCATGTTCTACATAGTTAAAGGCTTGTGTTTATTATTCACAATCATTTCCTTTGAATCATTTTGTATGCTTATTGCTTTAGTCATTATGTCTCATAGGATAAAATAATCTTTGTTTTGAGGAACTGGGAAAAAGAATTAAGATATATCACATACAGGTAGAAATTCACTATGATCAGTGTGAACTTTAGGTATATATAAATTGTACTAACGAACTTTTTTTCATTTCTGTTTTTTAAAGAGAAGAAAAATAAGAAATCACAGTAAAATAGAATTTCACAACAGGCCAATAGGAAAGTAACAATAATCAACACATTGCATATTGTTATATTCACAGTGGTTGTTTAGATATAAGATATAGACATGAAACATTGTCCAGAAAATTATTAACACAAAACTATTCCTTCAGTGAATCCAGAGAAGCTAGTTATGTGACTATCTTTTTTTGTTGACTGCTATATTAATTTCAAAAGAACATTTCTCATTAAAAATGAAATCTGAAAATGATCTTGTGAAAACTACTTTTCACTCAAAATTCTTTTTCTTTAACTATCTTAACTAATTTTTTATATGCACACATAGATTTTCTTTCAGTTTGTCACACAAGTGCAACAATATGATGGTTATATATGTGTGATTTATTTAGCTCACTGAGAAGTATATTTTCAATGCTCATCCATTTAAGAGTGAAAATGTCTCCTTTATAATTGATTTCTCATGTTCCCTTGCTAGTTCTGAGAAATCTTTCCTTTCCTGGTAACTAATTGCAAGCTTGTCTTCAATATCTGAGGTCGTGTCCTCACCTTGGTCTAATCTGTTTCAGATACTTTCAATGGAGTTTTTATTCTCCTAAGTATATACTTGAATACACTTTATGGAATCTATTTGATTCCTATGCTGAGCTTCCATAATTTGCTTAAGCTCATTTTTTTTGTCTGTATCTGCTCTAACATCACTAAGCATGGTGTGTATTTTGGTAATCTCTGTAGTTATTTGAGAGATTATTTCTGATTTCATTTTTTCCAAAGCCTCATTCAATTGCTTTGTTGCCACTTCAGAGAAACCTGGTAGGGAGCTTTTGGATTTTCCAGACTCATTGTCCCCTGGATTTGCCTTTGGTGAATTGGGTGTCTGAGGCTATGTCCTGTTTAGGTGTCTTCTCATTTCTTTTCTTTTTTAGTTTAATTCCTAGAATGATACCTGTTAGTTGCCTGTGGTGAGTTGCTTTATTGGTGATATTAAGGACATCTAGATCATGATGACTTTTCTGAGGTAGCTCCCAGGTGTTGCTGGTACCTGAGCTTGGAGTCTATCGGAAGATCCCACCTCTTCAGTTTGTTGGAGATGAGAAGCTATTGCTCACCTAGCCCAGTCCCTAGTTCTTTGGCACTGTGCCTCAGCACTCTGTGTGACTCTCAGTCAAACTCAGTCCTGGACCATCAGGGCCAACAGCTATCAAGAACAATCCTGTTAATTCTGGCTGCAGCAGCACCAACAGCACCAAACACAGCCTAAAAAACAAAACAAAACAAACAAAACAAAGCAATAAACTGAGCCAACCCCTGATTTGCAACCCTCAACCATATAAACTGAATTTGTAAGCATACGACAGAATGCAAAACAATCATATACAACACATAAGTCTGCAATATGTCAATTCAGTCTTCAAGGATCAGAGCCAAAATGGATTTATGAGAAGGTAGAGAAGTGGGAAAAGAGAAAGACACTGTAAGTAGGTTGGAGGACAAAGATGGGTCCCACCAACTTAGGGAAACCACTGCAGAAGACTGAGAGAAAAGAGAGCCAAAAGAGACAAAAAGTAGAGCAGAACAAAACCACACCAAAAAGGAGGGCAGAAATCACACTCACACTAAAAAAAAATGATCAAAAAAGAAAAAAATAATAATAAAAAATAAAATAAAACAAACTGAACAAAACAAACAAACGAAAAAAAAGAGTCCACTTTCAGGATTCTCATTGAATTCACTAGTAGACAGCCTGTGGAGACAGGGACCCAAATCGTGGCACTGTATCCCCACAAGCCATCAACTGCTCAATGACAAAGTAGTAGACAACCTTAGAAATCTTGCCCTGAGAACAGACTCATTGGACTTGCCGCAGTCCAAGCAGTTTCCAGGGGTCTGTGCCCAGCTAGGAGTTGCTGGAGGAAGCCAGCAACAGTTTTAGCTCCAGGCTTATCCAGCCCAACTCCAAAATAGCTCCTGGCAAATTGCTCTCTCCCACGGGAGGACTGAGTCCTCTGCACTCACCGCCAGCCAGCACAGTCTTCTGCACCTGCTGTTCTCCTCCACCAACAAATCACATTTCAGGATGGAATTAAAGGCCAAGGTAAGCAGGTGTAGTGACTCATATCTCTAATTCCAGTTTTCAGGGAGGAGAGGCAGGAGGAAGACAAATTCCAGCTCATCCTAGGCTGTTTGGAAAATTAGAGAGAGGCTGACTCAGATATAAATAAACAAATTGACAATGAAGGGTTAAGAATATAACTCAGTGTGAAACTTCTGAGCTCAATTTCAAGTACTGAAAATGAAAGAAGAGAGACAGAGACAGAGACAGAGGAAGACAGAGAGAGACAGAAACGGAAGGAGACAGAGAGAGAGACAGAGAGGCAGAGACAGAGACAGAGAGAAAAAGTAAAAAAGAAAATGCACAGTAAGGAGACATAATAGTACAGTATTTGTGCAAGTTTGAAAATGATGAGTCACATAAAATTTATACACAACATTGGATTATGTTGTTTTTAAATCTGCAATATAAATAGCAATGATGAAAGGTAGGTAGAATGGAATTCAGAAGACCAAATATATATAAGCATGGCCCTGTTTAAATGGTAGCTTCTTTGATTGCTGAATATCAGAGATGTCATAATAGTGGGCACCCAATTTTACTTACACCTCATATAAATTGGAGAAGTGATATGCAGAGGCTCCTGTGCCCAGGGAGCTCTTGGAAGTGTTGGACCTGTTGAGAGGCAGGGCAGTTGGGAGTCTTCCCATCATATGTAAATGTGTCCTTCACTGTGTTATTGAGCCCCTGGCACGTGTTTTCTCTCTCCTTGCTTACTTCCCAAATACCACCTGGTCACTGGCTTCCTCTGCCATGCAGTATCATGTGACAACTTGCTGCAGACCCAGAGACAAAGGAGCCAAAAGATGATGGCCGAAGCCCCTAAACCTCAACTGAAATAAATCTTGCTCTTTCGAAAGACTATTATCTCAGGTGTCTTATTATAGAGCTAAAAATTTTCTGGCAACAACTAAGTATTTTCTAATTTACAGATTCTATATTTTTGACTGAGACAAGTGATATATATATATATATATATATATATATATATATATATTTACCTATTAATGTCTTGATCAGTTTTTTAGCACTACAGAAATCAAAATAAAAAACAATGGATGGGGAAAATTATATGTTTTTGAATGTATTCATTCTCTGGGGAATTTTCAATAATCCTGAAATTAACATGACCCTGATCAGTATATTTCTCATTATTTGACTCTTGAATCTTATTTCAAATCCTATAATCTTATTGCCAACCATGTGGTTTGTACATGTAGTTGTAGTAAATTAATTGTTAATGCTTTTATTTGAGCAAAAATATCATTGATTATCTTCTCTAATGTTGATGATTGTGTATTTATTTGTCTTCCCTTTCCTTACTGGTAATAATGTTATTGTGAACATTCATATGTATTTCTTTGCGTAGACACATAAAATTATTTATCTTTTTGTGGAACCAAGTTGAGCAATATATGAATGTGTGTGTGTGCTTGTGTGTAATGTATATGCATGTCACACACTCAGTATATGAATCTTCTCTTTATTTTGAATGTTCACAAATACTAAATTCTGTCTATCTGTTAGTATTAGAGAATGCATACAATTTCCCTGATGAAACCTAAGATCAGATAACCAATTTTAAAATAAAAATCCACTGTCATTTGTAGGTTATTTCTTTTTTTACACATTAATGCAGCTCCTAGGCTGAGGCTTGGGTGAAGAGAAAATGTTACATTCCTTCATCTTAACATGTTAATTTACTATAGAGAAGTAATTACTTAGGGAATACAGTCCCAGATTACAAGGAACTGATACTACTATGAAGGTTAATTTATGTCCTGATGAACAATGTTCAAACTGAAGGGAACTGTATTCCTTGGAGAAAGTGAATCACCTAATGGGAAAATTAATTTGTACCAAAAATAACTTCTAGTCTTTTTGTACCAAGAGATTTTTCCACTCCTTCCAAAATACTCCAGAGAAGAAGATAATGGCAGTAAATTTTCTGGGGAGAGAAATTGCATCAGTGTCTTTAATTTGTAGAGAGCATTACAATTACTTAGTTTAGGTCTGGCTTCAGTAATTCTTCCTTTAGGAAAGTTACATTTGTATTAGTGCTATCAGCCAATGAATGTCAAATAAAACAGAAAGAGAAATTTCAATGAGTCCCTAAGAAAATAGTTCCCTAAATAAATAATATTTTAATCATTTATTTGAAGTTGTTTTCTAGTTTGAAGGAAATATAGTCCATGTCTGGTGTCAGAAAGACTCAAGAAGAAAAAAATACTTACAATATTTGTGAGCATAGGTTTCTTTGTGTCCCTCAGTGATGGAAACCATTAGGAAGCAGCTCTGAGCAGGATTTAAAGTTAACCAATTGGCTTTCTATGTTTATCTGTGAATCTGTCCCAGGTCTAGGCCCCTGGTCTGCAGATGGACAGGTGATTCAGAGTATGTGAACCTCTATGAATCACTTGTCCCAGCTGAGGCCTGTATTGGCCTGTGATGCGGTGACACCTCAAAGGACAAGACAAGGCTCCAGCTGAGGGTGTCTGGCGCCAACCCCCATTTAGTAGATAGAGACTTTATCTGCAGGAGTCACACCCCCGAGGTCTTGCTCAGTTTCTGCATTTTCCTCAGCATTCCTTTGCATTGTTTGAGAACCAAATAAATACAGGCCACCCAGAGTAGTTCTTGGTCTCAGCTCCCTGAGAATCTCAAATTCTTCTAGAGAGTTTTGATCCTCCAGTAGCCCTAAAATCACACCACTTGTCTCTTTTATTTAAACCTTTACCATCCACTTGTTTGGGAGGTAGTGGGCCTGATCAGTACGCAATACTTCAGTCGTTCTCATTTCATGCATAAAATTATTTATTTAGTTGCTTTTCAATAAAAGTTAGCATAACTATAGTGTGACAGAATATATGTGGCAAATAATCATAATTAGATCACTAGTGGTCTCTAATGAATTTGCAAACATCTTGTCATGCTATAATCCATCACACATCACATATTACTCCTCAGAATATGGGACACAGTACAGAGAGGCTTCCTCTTCTCTGCACAGCCTACTGTGCCAATCTAGTTATTTTCTATTGGATTCCTGTAATTGTGTGATAAGGCATGACTTCTGAATCCAGTGCTAATAATATTGAATTGCCCTGATGAGATCACTAAAACAGATTATGTATCAATCTGGCTGCTTTTTCTATTACTCTTTTTTGCACTCAAACTCTAGTAGGATTTGCCTTGGTTTAGAGATGATATGGGATGAACTCTCCATTTCCCTTAAGAATTCAAGACTCATTATTTTTGTGAATTTAGCTAAATACATTATAACATCCCATGAGAATTCACAAGATTTTTTTACAAGATATACTTTTTTAGTACAGCATTGATGTGAAATACTCAGTGAGAATGAGTATGTTGGATAAGATGAGTATACATATGGAATTCCTGAAATTTATGATTTATTTATGTATTTAACTTTTGAAATCTGTATAATGAAGCTGACAGAGATGGAAACATGTTATAATATGTCAAATATATGATATAGAAAGAGATAAATTAAACAATATGAGTGTGTGACATTTATTAAGATATGTACAATAGTATATATTTAAATTCTTAATGTTTTCCTTTGCAAAAAAAAATGTATTATAAGAAAAACACATCAACTGGCAGAGGAGTTGAGAAGTTTTTTAGTCAGAAATGTGCAAATGAATAATTTAGTGTTTGCTCTGCCCTAAGGCAGAAATCCACCCAAGTTAGAGAGCAAAATCATAGATCAATATTGTGGAGTGTTTAGGGCATTTACTGGTAGTTACAAGGGATGCATTAAGCAACATAAAATATTAACTTGTCAACTACCTACCAATGTTCAAAAATTATAAGTAGCAGAGCACTAAAGTAGCTATAGATATAAATAAATCTTGGCTGAATCTTTAAGTCTGTATCCCAACATATTTTTTCCAGGACTTTTATTAGTACATGTTTGCACTCCACTATGTTCAAATCCTCCCCCTCAGATATATGAACTTCCAGTAAAAAATGGTCTAAAATTAGTTATTTCTACACTTTGCTGAACATTCTCCAACCTAATTAACTGAATACAATTAACCACACACAGTGACTGATTTATTTCTCCTGCAAATCAGTAGGTTTGTGATTGCAGAAAAATAAAACCACATTTGATCAGATAAAATAAAGATTAAAGAGAATCTTCTAGGTGTAGTAAAAATTGTACATCCAAGAAATAGCTGAAATGAAAATGGGGTTGATGTGGACTTGGTGAAGAGAATTTAGAAAATGAATAATGGCACAGCAGTATCTAAGATTAAATGCTGTCCCATTTGGAGTAAGGGACACTGTTTTAGTAATGGAAGAAACAGGATGAAAGGACATTGAAATTGTTCAGCACAGGATGTGTTTCAGTTTCATTTCATGTGATTTCACTCAAAAGGCAGGGGAAGTTATGTTCCCTTGAATCATTGTGTTAAAGAAATCAAGCAATTTCCTGGTACTGATCAATTAATTGGCAAGATAAAAGTTCTGCTGCAAAAAAGTTTTTTTCAGGAGTCCCAGAGGAGAATACTGAACTGAGAATTCAATTAATTATGTTGGAATAGGACGAAAGGGTCAAAAGAGAGCTTACGAGATTGAGGTTTAAGTCCCAACAGTCACGGGTGAAAATAGATATGATCTGTGCACTGTTCAATTACAAGAGAAAGGGACAGAAGGACTTGCTCACATCAGGTGAGTGTGTGAATGGTGATGTTTAACAGCACTGGAAAATTGAAGCTCTGCTTTCCTTCTGAAACGGAGAAATCAAATCTT
>RJWM01050573.1:0-10718 GCA_004363535.1 Dasyprocta punctata
GGAAAGCTAACTGATTCATATTCCCTTGGAGAGATCAGAATGGGCAGAATCTGGTGTTCTACCTCTGATGTGTCCTATCCTTTCTGACAGGTTTGGTGCATATTTTGGACATGTGAGAACTCCAAAGGACACAACACTCTGAGGAATACCGCCAGGTGGCAACAGCACCCCATCCTATCTCAGAGCCAGATTAGGGAGACCCTGAGTGCATGGGAGTCTCACAGCCCTGATATGGAAGTGCAGATTCCCTTCTGCAACCCCTTCCAAGCCCAAGACAGTCTTACTGAGTTAACACTCCCTGTGGCATCTCAGTCCTCCAATGCTCAGTGCAAGGTTGAACTCTGTGCCCCCAAATTCCTGTGCTGAGTCGTCACCCCAAAGGGTGAGGTCAGGACTGGATGCAGGGAGGTGCTGAGGTCCTGAGGGTGGAACCTCATGGACAAGATTCATGTCTCCATCACAGGAAGCCAAGACAGCTCCCCATCCCTTCCACCATGTGAGGACAAAGCTAGAAGGTGCTGTCTGTGACCAGGAACCAGCCTCACCAGATGCAGGCTCTGCTACGCCTGGGCCTTGGGTTTCAGTCCCGAGGACTGGGCCACCGAGGGCTGCTGTGTGTCAGTGCCCACCCAGGCTGTGGGATTGCATATGGCAGCCCTGATGGACTAAGATAGGGAGAGACCAGCGCAGGGGACCTCAGCCTCCAGGACTGGGCCACCGAGGGCTGCTGTGTGTCAGCGCCCACCCGGGCTGTGGGATTGCATATGGCGGCCCTGAAGGACTAAGATAGGGAGAGACCAGCGCAGGAGACCTCAGGCTCCAGGACTGGGCCACCGAGGGCTGCTGTGTGTCAGGGCCCACCCGGGCTGTGGGATTGCATATGGCGGACCCTGGGGTCGCCTCACTTGCTTCGTGTTCCGGCTCCCCAGTGGGTGTGATCTCTTTGAGGCTGTGTGAGCCGGTTTCCCCAGTGTGTCCAGGCCGGGGGTGTGCAGCGCCTCTAAGCGACACTGCTGGCTGCTCTGGGAGTCCCGCCTGGGGCCTACACTGCTGCTTTCTCTCCGTCACTGGGGCCCTTTCCCTCTGGCCGTTGCTCTGTCTTGGCAGTTGGATTGGAGCCGCAGTTGTGCTGTTGGTGGGGCTGCATTGGGTGATTAGTTCTCCTGTGTCCAGGCGGCCTCAGCTTGGGGATAAGAGGCCAAGCTGGCATCCTGCTCCTTGGACAGTTTCTGAGGCTCCAAACTCAGCTCTCAGGGCAGGTTGGCTATTTTGTTGCTGAATCAGCCTGGCCACTGGTGGGCGACTTCCTGCCCCCTTCACCCGGGACTCCGTAAGAAGGATGTTGCCCCAGCCTGCAATGGCTCTTTGCGTCTAAAGTGCTTTACAGAAAGGGAAAGGGACATTTCTGTCCCTAGTGGGTTTATGGGTCAGTGTCATGATGGGAGAAGTCTAAGGCAGAGGCAACGCCCACGCTGGTCAACCCAGCACTGGGGAGGCTGAAGCAGGAGGATCGCCAGCCGTTCTAGCCAATCTGGGCTACACAGTGAGACCTGGTCTCAAACAAAGAAACAGAGAAACAAGCAAATAAACAATCGAACAGTAGCTGCTGGAGGTATGGAATTTTCTCGACCTTCTGTTCTCTTTACCCCATAGTTTGTATTTTGTTGTCTTCTGAGTCAGCATTTTGCTATGGAGCCCAGGCTGGCCTCGAACTCACAGCTATCCTCCTGCCTCAGCCTCCCGAGTGCTGAGGTGATGGGCGTGCATCTCCACACCCCGCTGTTCTGTGGTGTTTTGAGCGTGAATTTGCGTTTCTAGGCTGGAAGCGCTGAGGACGAGGGTGAATGCTCAAGGCTGAGTGGGGGTCTGCTTGGCCACCCCAGCAAAGTCCCCCCCATGGGCAGCGCCGTCTCCTCCCCATCCGCAAACGCCTCCCTCCGTGTCCGTCTGTGTCCTCTGGTCCCGTTTCGGTTTCCCTCCTCCAGCACTCTAAGATCCGGTTCCGCACATAGTCTCAGCCTGAGGTCCTGGGCGTCAGAGAGTCAGTCAACAAACATTTTCTCATTTAAATAAACAACATCAATTCACACAGCTTGTGCTATTTTTTTTTTTTTTTTGGCACCGGGGATTGAACTCACAACCTCATGCCTGTCAGGCAGCCGCATAAGCCACTGAGCCAAACTCCCAGCCCTGGTTTTTTGAGGCAGGGTCGCACTGTGTAGCTCAGGCCTGCCTTGCACTCGCGTTGTAGCCCAAGCCAGCCTCGAACTCACAACGCTTCTCCTACCTCAACCTCCTGAGTGCTGGGATTAAAGGCATGCGCCACCATGCCTGGCTATAGTTTGTGTTATTAAAATCATCACGGGCGACATTTCGTCCACATGAACAGTATCGACGCACGCATTGGTCATTGAAAATAATCATCGCGTGACATTTACTGACAGAAGCAAGCAGTGTGGGACAGAACATTATTTATTGATAAGAATTATCAATGTTGATTGTTATCTCGATACAGCACTCATTTAAATAAACAGTGCTGGTCTGTGTGTTGTTTAAGAACGGCTGTTACTACCACGGCATTTTAGTCATAGGAATGAATAACATTGGGGGAAGGAAGGGCAAGAACTGAGATGTGTCCCACTGCCCAGGATGCAAATAAAAATAAACCACATTAAGGCCGGCATCGCCATTAGCAATCATTATCGTCGTCAGGCAGATTAACCACTAAAATAAGAGGCGTGGACACACTCACTGTTTATAAATAATAATAATTATGCGACTGAGGAATGGACCAAAAAGATGTGGTATTTCTATATAACGGAATACTACTCAGCTATAAAGAACGATAAACTAGACACTTTCATACTTACATGGCTGTCCCTTGAAAATATACTTCTCAGTGAACTAAGTAAGTCACACCTACATAACCATCGTATTGTTGCACTTGGGTGACGAACTCAAAGAAAATTTATGTATATAAAAAATTAGTTAAGATAGTTAAAGAAAAAGAATTTTGAGTGAAAAGTAGTTTTCACAGGGTCATTTTCAGATTTCATTTTTAATGTGAAATGTGTTTTTGAAAATAGAGCAGTCATAACAAAAATAGATAGGCATATAGCTGTTGTCTCTTGATTTATTGAGGTGAAAGTTTTGTGCTAATAATTTTCTGGACAATGTTTCATGTCTCATACCCTAAACAGCTGCTGTGAATGTAACAACATGCAATGTGCTGATTATTGTTACTCTCCTATCGGCTGGTTGTGAAATTGTTTTAATTTCTTACTTTTCTTCTGTTTAAAATAAAAAAAATAATTAGGATGGTGGAACATTCTCTTAAATAAGCGATATGGATTCCCATGTTACTGATGAGTAACAATAATTATGATCCCAGAACATTCATTGAAATGCACATGCATACATTATTTATAATTAATAATCATGTCACAGAATATGCATTTAAATGAGCAAGTACACACACACACTATTCACAATTATTATTACTCAGAAAATTTACTCACTTAAACAACATTGAAGCACACATTAGGTTTTAATAACAATTGTAACGCAATCTATTGTGCAGTGAACAATATTGATGCCAGCGATATTAACTCACTGTTCCAATGACCGAATACCCATTTATAAACTTGAGGGCCGGGTGTGTAGCTCAGCGGCACAGCGCCTGCCTGGTAAGTGCAAGGTCCTGAGTTCGATTCCCGGTACCAATCAAGAAAACCAAAAAAACCCCAAAGAAAACCAAAACAAGACAGCCCGTTTATAAACTCGGTGCATACATTGTTAGTAATTATTGTTATCAAGCCAAATATCATTTCAATAAACAGCATGGAAACACACACTATTATTTATTAACAATAATAATTATTATCGCTGAATATTCGCTTGGATAAGCACTGGTGCACACGGTACTTACGAATCATGACCTGGATGACCTTGGCCGTGCTTGCGTTGTTACCGGTTCCTGACGGTTTTCCGCTCTGCCCAGGTGAATGGAGCCTTTGCAGCTTGCTTGACGCTTGGAATGGACACGGTCAGGGAGCCTGTGGTCTTTCCACACGGTGGAATATTACACAGTCAGGAAAAGGAGTGGGGCTCAGACAGATGCCAGGCATGGAAGGATTCCGTCACTGTGAAATGTGTAGAATACAGAAATTTATAGAGCTGGAAAGTTGGTTTTTTGTTGCTGACATGACAGGCATGCGTCAACAGGCCCCAAACCAGAAAGATGTCATGAGGTCACCTGAACGGGCCCATCCTTCAAAGTAGGAGCCTCGTGGTTGCCGGGCGTGGAGGAGGAGAGACGCTTGCGTCACGGCAGCCGGGAAGCAGGGAGGCAGGCTTGGGGGTAGGGTTGAGGAGTGGGGTTAGCGTCAGGGGTTAGGGCTGGGGTTATAGTTCAGATCTGGTTTAGGGTTAGGGTTAGGATTAGGGTTAGGGTTAAGTTACACATTGTGCCAGGTGTGGGGGTGTAGGCCTGTTGGTCCAGCACTTGGGAGGCTGAGGCAGGAGGAGTGTTGTGAGTTCGAGACCAGCCTGGGCTATACTGAACTGAAGGCCAGCCCGAACTGCAATGAGACTCTGTCTCACAAAAACAAAAACAAAAACAAAAACAAAAACAAAAACAAAACAACGAAAAAATGTTTAGGCATTGTGATGCCTCTTAGGGCTGGGATTAGAGTTGTGGTTATGGTTAGGGTTAGGGTTATTTTTATGACTATGTTTAGGGTTAGCGTTTGGGTTGGATGTATGGCGTCTTTGTTTTGTGTGTGTGTGTGTGTCTTTGAGACAGGGTCTTGCTATGCGGTTCAGGCTGGCCTTGAGCTCACTCTGTAGCCCAGGCTGGTCTCGAACTCACGATCCTCCTGCCTCAGCCTCCCCAGTGCTGGGATGACAGGTGTGCACCACCTCGCCTGGCCCTGACTTTTCAAGGAAAGGCCCGGCATCTAATCTCGTACCCCTCAGAAAGCCACGGTGACTTCCCAGATGTATAAATCGTGTTTGCGAATCCAGTAACCGGGCCGGGCAGGCTTTGAACACTGACTCCCAAGCAGGGTCTTCCTTTGCAGCCGTGGCCTCCTCTGCAAAACCCACAGCCAACAGCGCTTTCGGGGTGGGGCGACCTCCCCGGGCCGCCCGCTCTGAGTTTGCTCTGAATGGATTTCTGAGCACCGAACTTTCTGGAATACCGCGGTCGGGGGAGACTCTG
Source organism: Dasyprocta punctata (assembly GCA_004363535.1). Classification (NCBI taxonomy): domain Eukaryota; kingdom Metazoa; phylum Chordata; class Mammalia; order Rodentia; family Dasyproctidae; genus Dasyprocta; species Dasyprocta punctata. The sequence goes on from RJWM01050573.1 coordinate 5,222, forward strand.
CCACCATCGGGACTGTGTTTCAGGCCTGGTCCCGGAGGGCCTTGTGCCGGCAGTGCCCCTGGGTCCTCCTGGGGGTACAGCAGCAGCATGCGTGCGCCCACACGCAGGCGTACACGGATTCATAGGCGAGCCTGTGTTCCCACACAGCAACCGTGTGGACCTATGCACGCATACACGTGTAGACACGTAAGGCGTGCACCGCGCCTAATGCCAATCTCCACACGATGTGCACGGCCCATGTGTCTCCGGAGACTCTGAGGCGTGTGTGTGCACATGGGGTACGTGATACAGGCGTGTGCTTTATAAATACGTGTGCACGCAGAAGCACTCAGCACACGCACACGCGTACACGCGTAGGCCCACAGAGACAGGCTGGTTGGGCTCAACGCATGAACACGGAAAAGAATCCAACACCACAGCTTCTAGCTCTTAATCACTGCCTATTCATTCCTTTCATTCTTTCTTCCTTTCTCTCTCTCTCTCTTTTGTTTTTTTGTTTTTGAGTCAAGGTCTTGTTGTGTAGTCTAGGCTGGCCTGAAACTCACTGTGTAGCCCAGGTTGGTCTTGAACTCACAGCGATCCTCCTGCCTCAGCCTCCCGAGTACTGGATTAATAGGTGTGCGCCACCATGCCCCACCCATCCCTTTAATTCTCAGTTTCCCAGTCTGTACCAAAGCACCTCAGATTTTCATGACAAACTACAAAAAACAAAAATCAAAAAACAAAGAAACAGCAAGAAAATACACAAAAAAATGTCCAAAACTGGAGCCTAATTATCATCAAGAAGTCAAGCAATAACAAATGCTGGAGGGGCTGTGGGGAAAAAGGAACCCTTCTCCACCGTTGGTGGGAATGCAGGCTGGTGCTACCACTGTGGAAGTCAGTGTGGAGATTCCTCAAAAAGCTAGGGTTGGAGGTCCCATTTGACCCAGCTATTCCCCTTCTGGGGATCTTCCCGAAAGAATCACAAACATCCTACCACAGTGATGTATGTGCACCTATGTTCATAGCAACAGAATTTGCAGTAGTCAGATGTTGGAAACAACCTAAATGCCCAATGACTGAGAAATGGATAAAAAAGATGTGGTATTTTTATACAGTGGAGTACTACTCAGCCATAAAGAAGGATAAACTGGAGACTTTTATAGGTAAATGGAAGCAACTTGAGACCATACTCATTGGTGAAATAAATCAGACGCACATGTGTGAGCGTTGTACTGTCTCACTAGTGTGAGAAGCTGAAAGAAACAACATATGTATATATGTATGTGTATGCATATAAAAATAGTTAAGATAGTTATACTACTGATTTCTCTGAGTTCACTGAAGAGAAAGATTTGTGCTGGTATAGTTTGGACAATTGAATGTGGATGTGCTGTGCTCTGGGTGAATGATTTGGGGATGACACTGCGTAATGTGTATACCATCGTTGCCCCTGATTGAAGTGTTTTGAAATTCCATTTTGTTTGTTTGTTTCTTTTTCTTTCTTTCTTTCTTTTTTTTTTTTTGCGGCACCGGGGATTGAACTCACAACCTCGCGCCTGCCAGGGCAGGCGCTTAAGCCATTGAACCAAACTCCCAGCCCTAGTTTTTTGAGGCAGGGTTGCACTATGTAGCTCAGGCCAGCCTTGCGCTCGCGTTGTAGCCCAAGCGGGCCTCGAACTCACAACGCTCCACCTACGTCAGCCTCCCGAGTGCTGGGATTAAAGGCGTGCGCCACCACGTCCGGCTGTTTCTTTCTCTTTGAAATAAAGTGGATTTGAAAAAACAAACAAACAAAAAAAATGCTCAAGCCCAAGAAAGCGCAGGACACCCAGCAGTCACGATCGATCTGTGAGCGCACTTCGCGTAGCGGGGCTGGAGTGCCCTTGCCGGGATGGGCTGACCCCGCCAGCCCGCACGGCGGAAGACCGGAGAAGTCAGAGAGTTTGGGCCGGCCCGTCCCGCCCAGGGTAGCTCATACTACACCTGCAAATAATCAAAAACTCAGAAACCCAAATGCTTCTGGTCTCAAGCATCTTGGAGAAGGAGGACGCGGTAGGCGCCACATTCTGCAACTCTTATCGGTTCCTCTTGTGTTGGTTGATGGGGTTTATAGTGTGGAGACAGACAGCGGTTTAAAGGGAAACGTCAGGTTGGTGTGATTTTTCCCTCCGAGGTTCTGTGCTCTTTGTAATCCTGAAAGGTCCTTTCTGATGTGGAGTGTTACCAGGCAGCTCTGTGTTTAAACCCGTGTGTTACTATTTAAATTTTGCGTTCAGCGCTTTAATATCCCCAGGGTGGTGGTGCTTGATCTCAGACAAGGTCCTGGTTCATTTCCCAAGTCCTGTGAGTAATGAACCTACTTAACCTCATACTCACGGATGAATAACCTTAATGCTCGGTTTGCTGATTGTTTCCTGATGCCGGCAGATGGAATATTGATACGGGGTCTCACTAAGTTCCTCGAATGTGACATCCTCCTGCCTCAGCCTCCCAGAGTGCTGGGATTACAGGCATGTAAGACTGGCTTCTCTGTTGATTTTTGATGACTTATTTTCTGTACATCAAGTCTTCCTAGACACTCAGGTGTATTTTAGGGCATTTCTTTTCCACCTGGAGAATCTTTTTAAAATTCCACGTTGCCTGAATCATTGTCACTTTTAAAATAAAATGTGTCTAACTCTCTGAATGTGTAACCCTTCACGGTTGATCATCTATTACACACGCGCGTGCACACACCCACAAAGATCTCTTAGTGATTTTTACAGATTGTCCAGATGAGATTCAGGCTTATTATGCCAGAGTTTAAAGGAATCCATTTGGAGTCAATGGGAAACACATTCAGTTTCGGCGTGAGCAGCGGAGGAGCCGACCACGGCATCGCTGCCAGTTCCTTCAAACCGTTTCCTTTTCCTCGCTGTGCGCGGTCTGTCTTCCCTCCACGTGGGATCCACACGCGTCCTGGGTGTCCGACATCGCTACGGTGAGCAGACTCATCTCCTTTTACATTTTCCGAAATAGTCAAGGTGAACCTAGCGAAGCTGTTGCGTTCCAAATAATTTGTTTCATGTCAAATGACCTGGCCAGATGGCTCGCGGGGCTCTAAACCTTTTTTTTTTTAACTTTTTTTTTTTTTTTTTGCATTCTCTTGGGTTTTTTTTTCGATTGTCTGTCGTTATCATCTGGAAGTAATGCGCTTTCTTGTTCTTCCACTGGATTCCTGTGTCTCGTTCCCTTTTCCCTGGGTCCCGTCTCTGAGGAAGCTGGTTAACGATTCCAGGAATCAATCTAACCCGAGGTCAATTTAGACTGAAGACAGCGCGGGCGGATCCCAGCTGAACGGTGCATAATCTAGTGGAGACTTCATGGAATGGGGCCTTGGCGAGGACTGGTGGAGCCCACCAATGCTTAGTACAAAAACAAAACAAAACAAACTCCATACAAAACTCTAATGAAGTTAATTTCTACTGGCTACCGGGAAACTATACTAGGAAAAGCAACCATGAACCACACCTACTCCGGGGAAACACGATGGATATGATTCAAGCTGGCTATTGTTGGATTACGGTGGATGCAAGGAAGCTACAGCTGACACACAGCAGCCCTCGGTGGCCCAGTCCTGGAGGCTGAGGTCCCCTGCGCTGGTCTCTCCCTATCTTAGTCCATCAGGGCCGCCATATGCAATCCCACAGCCCGGGTGGGTGCTGACACACAGCAGCCCTCGGTGGCCCAGTCCTGGAGGCTGAGGTCCATGTGTAGTCTTATGTCATGTGTTAATGTGGTGGTTTTATGATCACGCTCCTGGTGGCCCCATGTCGATGTCACTGATGATGAAATATCAAAGCTGCGTCCATTGAGTGTGGGCCTCTCTGGTCCAGGGGTACAGAGGCCTTTTTGGTGCTGAGCCCCGGGTCAGACTGCACCTGGAGCATGACGGGGAGGGAGCGGGGTCTCGGGACCCTCCGTGTACAGCGTGCGGCATGTGACGGCGTCTCCTGCACCCTACGTCTTGTAGGGGACACGGTTAACGTAGCGCTCTCGTGGCCCTGGTCCCGGGTGTCCCCTGAGTCTCAGCCTGGGTGTGGGCACTGTGGCCGTGCGCAGTACCAGGACCCAGAACGAGGAAGTCAGTCCTGGCCTCCGGGGACGTCGGGGTGCAGGGGCCTCCCTTTGCCCTGGGCTGGATCCCTGGAGTCTCATTACCCACACAGTGTAGACCCCATTTATGCGTCAGGGGGAAAATCCGCTTTGAAATATGTATGCTTATACACAAAGTGCCTGTGTCCGAGGCAGGGACCGTTTTCCTCTGACTTAGGGTCCAGCTCTGACCCTCTGGACGGAGTGCCTGGCAGTATTTGGAGGTTGATCCCCGCCTCAGCCTCTCCCCAGAAAGGAGGTGGCAGAGGGCTCCACCCGGGATGAGAGGCAGCCTGCCGGTGCGCCGCAGCCCTCTTGACCTCAGGCGGCCATGGAGGAAAGCGACTCCTATCACCCAGCTCTGAGCGCGGCTGGGGTCCAGCTCAGGGCTCCCGCAATCGGGGCCTGGGCGTCCCTTTGATCCCTGGATTTTTGCTCAGGGCCAGGCAGCCGCGCCGTCCCCCCACAGTCGCCGTGGTCCTGCTGGGGTTCCCGTCTCCGCCTCTGTGGCCGGCTTGCTACTTTCTCGGGTCTTTGTGTCTCCGCCTGCTTCCCGCTTGGTTGCTGGGGAGATGCAAATGAAGGATTTTAACGAGCAGAGAGCGCGGGGCCGGGGAGGGGAGGTGACCCCGGGGGTCCCGGCCACGGGTCCCTAATGAACCTTCCCGGCTGGAGGCGGGAGACGGAGCGGCCACTGGGCGGGGACCGCGGGGCACCCACGCCTCGTCGCCCGGTCCCGTCCTGCGAGCCCCTCCAGGTCCCCCTCGCCCGCCCGCCCGCCCGGACATCAGAGCCGCGGTGGCAGTGGCGCAATTAGCGGCCGGGCGGGCGGCTTGCGTTTGGGCGTTCGGGCGCGGGCGGCCCGGTCCTTCTGGCCCAGGGCGGCTCGGGACGGCAACGGTGCAGATTTAAATAATCAAAGTGACACTTTGTCTCCCGTGGGCAGCCACATAAAGCGGCCATGCATACAGGGGACGCCTCGGTCTGTGCCGGCTCTTTGTCATGCTAAGGCCCTTTGTTGGCACCGGGGCCTCCGTCCTGCGGGAGGAGGGCACTGCCCGGTTTAATCCCCCTAATCCCGGCCAGCCGCGGTGCAAATCCCCTCCCAGGGGCCGGCGGAGGGGTGGCGCTGAGGCTGGGGGACCACCCGTCCCCGCCCAGCCGCCCAGTCATCCATCTGAACATCTCCTCGACTTCCCGTTGAGTGGCAGGCAGCTGACCAGCCGGCCTTGGGGTTCCTGCGCGGCGGGCTCTGGCCCCTAAGTCTCTCTGTATTCCAGGCTGGGTTGGAACTTGGGGCTCCTCCTGCCTCAGCCTCACCCAGGTGGGGGTGACTTTGTTAAGCACCTGGTCACCGATTGCAGGGACCAAGAGGACG
>RJWM01050574.1:0-10720 GCA_004363535.1 Dasyprocta punctata
TCATTGTACAAAATGGCTTCTAATTGTTCTACATTGTTGTTTATTCAATATGTTCTGTTACTGATGTGTATATTTGACAACTAACCTAATGTTTAGCATTACAATAATTTTTAAAATACATTTATCATGCAGACTTATTTACTATAGAGATTCTAAACAAAAACCAAAACACAGAAAAAGAATTATAAATAAACTTATCATTATGTTCTTTCTTTTCAAAATCTCTATGGGAAATACCTATACATAGTAAAAACACTGTGATATTATAGCTTGTGAATGTACAAAATGATTTAACTTATGTGTAAGGAATTTAGGAAAGGAAACTATGCAAGCTTCATATGCTTTCACTCTTAGTCTTAGAAATATCAGTTATGGGAATCTATTCCTAAGATGACCTGGCAAAAATACAAAATAAGAAAGTGATATGTTGTGTAAGATTACTCATTGTGGCATATTAGTAATAGCAAGAAAGTATAAGTAGTCTTTTTCCCATTTTAGGACACTAGGAGAATAAATTACAGTAACACCAATTGTTAACAAGAAATTTCTAGGATACATTATAAAATTACATAAAAGAATAAGACATATGACAGGATTGTTAAGGTACAAAGAAGGTAAGATAAAGAAATATTTTTATGGTAAGTTTCATCAAGTATAAAATAGAGATGTCTGCAATATGAACATAAATATACTAATGGATACACAGTATTTTTAAAATGTAAATTTGAAAAATACAGCAAGAATTAATAAGCAATTGCTAGGTGTATGATAAAAAGGAAAACCTAGCCAGGCGTGGTGGCACATGCCTTTAATCCCAGCACTCTGGAGGCTGAGACAGGTGGAGCATTCTGAGTTCAAGGCCAGCTTGGGCTACAACGCGAGCGCAAGGTCAGCCTGTGCTACATAGTGTGACTTTGGCTCAAAAAACTAGGGCTGGGAGTTTGGCTCAGTGGCCTAAGTGCCTATCTGGCAGGCATGAGGTTGTGAGTTTGATCCCCAGTGCCACAAAATAAAAAAAAAAAAAAAGGAAAACCTGAGGAAGATAGAAATAGTGATATGACTTCGAATAATATACCAGGTCATATGGTTTTGATTTTGTTTTGTTTTATCTTGTTTTGTTGACTATTATTAGTACCTATTTACAGTACATAATGATTTCAGTCACTGGAGGGGACTGGTGCTTGTACATAAACATCTCAATTCCCTTCTTTTTACCTTCCTCCTTTCATCTCCCCCTTTCTTTCAAGCCATGAAAATTTAGTCAGAAAAGAAAATACACAGAAAATGAAAAAAATATATGACTGTTTAAATCCTGTATCAGAGAGTGGAATAATCTCCAGGAGAAATTAATTTTTAAATGACTTTAAATACACTATTTTGACAATATATACTTAGTAAAAATTATTTTAGTGACAAAGAAAGTACAGCACTTTCTTAAACTTTGATCAAACTCTACACATAAACACCACTGAGAAGAAACTGGAGGAGACAGAGAAACAAGATCAACCACATCAGGAGAGGAAAGTCATAAACTCAGATAAAATTAAACATTATATTCTGAACACCCATAAGATATATGTTGTGAGTTCACACTGGAGGATGGATGACATATGGGGGAGGGCTTATAAAACTCTGTTTTGATTTGAATAAATGAAATCTAAAAAATATATCTTCAAGACAAATGAGAAAATTAGAGTTTAAACAAAGAATTCTATGAAATTAAACAGTTCACATTTACTTTGGCAGATATGATACTGGCTTGATGGTTATTTAACATAACTTTCATAGAATACATGATTAGATTCCAGATATGTAATAAATTATTAACAGAATAATGTGAGATAATGATGCTTGAGATTTACTTTAAAATACTTCAGACTTATGTAGAAAAAAAGTGAAATAAAGTGAAATTAGCAAACTGGTAATCATTTTCTGTCTAGGCAGTGGATACATGGGATCCTTCATAGAATACCTTCTACTAAATTAGTCCCTAAATGTAATACAAAATAAGTTGTAGTTTTACCCCCCCACACCAAAACAAACAAACAAACAAACAAAGGCTCTCCTTAAGTGTTTTTAATATTTAATCAGGATTAAAAAGTATCATTACCTAGCAACAGAGGATATGTTTACAGACTCTTTTTACATTACATCTACTACCTACAATTCAAATGTTTGGCTAGTATACAATACACCTCCTGATTCTTCTCATTTTGTTTATTTCCAAATGGCTTGTTTGTTTAGTTTTCTTTTCTTTGCCCTCCTACTCATCTTCTTTTAAATTCAGTAATTCAGGACAACTTTAAAAAGAAATTTAAAATCATGCCTAATTACATATTCAAATCCTGCTGTAAAACCACCGAAAGTATGCATATTTGGCCTTCAATCATCTCTTACATCTCTCACAATCTAATTTCGAGTCTACCAGTAATAACCGAAATCACATTTATAATAGTCTACCTCAAAATTTGTATTTTGAATCCCTAAACCCCATTTAACCATTTGGAGATAGGGCTTTTAGGACATAATTAAATTTAAATGAGAAGATGCAGTTGAACCTTTAATCTGATAGAACTGATGAGAAGAAAGGAGAGTCACTGATGCAAGGATGGGAAGATGTTACAGGAAGTATATTAGGTTCTGAAAACCTTATTATAAGTCAAGTGGGTTGCAACCCCACAAAGATCTATAGAAATCCTCCAAAACTCCCCTTGTTAGGCCTGGGGAAGGATAAGAGGATGACTGTTAGAAAAGCTCTGTTTTATACATGAAAGGTCAATGCAAAGGATCATTTGAAAGAAAGGTTATCAAAGGGTTAACAACGATTTAAAAATATGGAATAAAAAATCAACAAAGTACTCCAGACATAAACTGTTATATACTTCCAGAATTAAAATATATGGGTTATTGACTCAGGGATATAGCTCAGCAGCTTAGCACCTGCGAGGCAGGCTTGAGATCCTGAGTCCAATTACCAGTACCAAAAAAAAAAAAAAAAAAAAAAAAAAAGATAAGGATTATAGTACTTCTAAATAAGAAATTGTTCTGATGGCCAACATGGGGTAACAACATTTATTTTTAGAATCAAAATACTACAAAAGCTGGATACAGTGTATGAAACAATAGTTTTCAAAGCACTAGATAGCAGACTGTGAAATAGAATGATTACTTAGAGAATAAAAATAAACAAAAGGACCATAGCTCAATTTACTAAGAAATTTCCAGGCTACAGTTCAAGTAGCAACAGTCCAGGAAAAATTTGGACTGTGAGTTTTGGAGATAAATCTGAGAATCCCAGCAGATACTGGAACAGGTCAGAGTACCAGAGAGTAGACTTAAACAGATATAAAAATCCAAAGATCTAGAGAGAATCTCCTCGAATATTTGACACAATGTCTATCAACATATGATGTGAGGAAAATTTTTGGACTGGAGCAAGTGCCACTTGAATGGACCAGAAGAAAATTTGCCAGGAGCACAGTAAGGGATAATTTCCTACCAGTCAGGGGAAAACACTATGGTTTATGGTACTTTGGCAAAAGTATGCAAAAAGGTCTTGCTTCATTAGGAGAGGAAAAATAAATTCAAGCCTAAGCATTACTTTGCTGCTGTCTAACAAATTTTAAAGGCAAGATTTAGAAAGAAAAGAAACTGAGTGAGAAAGTTAGTTTTAAAGAAAACAAATTAATCTCAATCTTACCATAAAGTCAGAAGAAAGAAGGAAGACACAAATTAGTAGCATTCCATATGAGAGTAGCAGTATCACTGCTGATTCTTGTATACTGACTGGCTAATCAGGAAGTACTATGGACAAGTTCAGGCCAATAAACATACTTCCTTAGATAAAATGAACCAATTCCTTGAAGGACACAAAACATTAGTTTATTTTAAAGAGGTAGATATTCTGAATAGTTTTAGAGCTACTCAAGAATTTGAGCTTGTAGTTTTAATAACTTTCTCAAAAAAATTCAGGCTCATATGCTTTTACTAGTGAATCTTACAGAATATTAAAGAACAAAATAATAACATTTTCGTAGAAAGCCTTCCAAAAAATTGAAGGTGTTAGACTACTTTCAACTTACTTAGGAGCCTAACATTAACCTGAAACGAAAACCACACAAAGACCTAACAAGAAAAAACACTAGAGAACAACATTCCTTATGAAGTCAAAGTAATGTAAAAATTCTAACATGATTTTAGAAAGCTGTACCCAAACGATTATGAAAGTAACATATTATAAATGAATTCGGGAGCTGGGTATATAACTCAGAGGCACGGTGCCTGCCTGACAAACACGAGGTCACGAGTTCATCTCCAGTACAAAAAAGAAAAAATTCATTACAGAACAATAATACCATAATATGTAACATTTGAAAATTAATATATTGTACCCACTGTAACAAAAAAAAACTTAAAAATGAAAAACATGGAATTTGACACAGAAAAATCAATTAATAAAACCTAATATGAATTCTTAATAAACGTTCCAGAAAAATAGAAGTAAAATCAAACTGTTTCAATCAGGTAAAAGGTATCTATATAAACATAAAACTAGCATTGTACTTAATGGTAAAGTACTGAATGACTTTCCTCTAGGATAAAAATCAATGCTTTTTATCTTGTCCTTACCCTGTTTATCATTTTACTGGAGGTTTTAACCAAGGAAAAAGGCAAGCAAAAGTGAGAAAATTCATCAAAATTGAAAACAGAGAAGTGGAAGAGAAGACTGGTGCAAAAACTGTGGAAATCAGTATGAAGATTCCTCAAAAATCTAGGATTAGAGGTCCCATTTGATGCAATGATTTCTCTTCTGGGTATCTTCCCAGAAGAATTAAAAGCATCATACCACAGTGGTATATGCACACTCATGTTTATAGCAGCAGAGATTGTAATAGCTAAATCTTAGAAACAACCCAAATGCCCATCAACTGAGGAATAAATAAAAAATGTGCTCTTTTATACAGTGGAGTACTACTCAGCTATAAAAAAGGACAAACTTGAGACATGTATAGGTAAGTAGATGCAACTCGGGACCAGACTCATAATGATCAGACTCACATGTGTAAACATTGTATTGTCTCCCTGGTGTGAGAAACTGGAAGAGTAAATAAGGTCCAATACATATAGTAGATATTGTGAAATGGGAAGAAATTGTTCAAAAGGAAAGAGGAACTAGGGTATAGGAAAGGGAAAAAGAAGGACGGGAAAAGGAAAAAGAATTACAAGATAGTTATACTACTAGTTTCTCTTAGCTCATTGAAAAGAAAAGTTTGTGCTGATATCATTTGGAGAATTTTTTATGCCTATGTCTTGTACTCTGAATAAATACTTTGAAGATAACCATATACAATGTATTAGCATTGTTAATCGGCCATTTTGTTTTGAAAACTTTTTTGCATAAAATAAAAAACAAAAACTATAAAAAGCAATAAACAAAAGTATATTTATAACCATTTAACCTCAATCATATCTGTCTTTTTGACCTTCTGTCATAACTCCACCACATCATCATTCTTTTAATGTATGTATACAAACATATGTACTATATAACTGTGCCTACTACCCATTGCAAAATAATGGAAATTAAACCATGCAATCATCTAGAAACATGCTAATGTATTATAGCAATTTGATTAAATTTTATAACAAACTCAATTATCTTATGCTGTAAATTAAATATAATGTAGACCATAGTTTAAGAAAGATTAATATTAAAAAATGTTAAAAGTGAGAGACCTACATTTGATTTTTAAGATAAAGAATTGACTAATGATTTCAATCAGCAAAATGCACGAAGGTTAATCTAAAAATTTATTGGAGTCTACTTTGCAATAAATTAATTCACTTGGAATGTATCACTAAAATTATTTTTTGATCTAATGGAATGATAGTAGAATTCTTTTCTAATCGGAGGCAAGGGAGATAGCAGCACCACAATATAATTACTTGCCTAGTTAAATACATCGTATTTTTTCTGCGAAAATAATCTGCTTTCAGATTCATGCTGAGAAGCGACCTGCTTATCTTCATGATAATGTAGTTTAACGAAATGTAGCATGGCTTCTCCATCAAATTAAGGCAACTTGGAAAATTGAAGAGTCTTTGGGTCTTTGCTCTTCAATCATCTTCCTTTGCCACTTTAAGTTGAAAAAAATTTTTTTTGAAGAGCTTAATTTCCTTTTATGTAAGTAAACCAAAGAAAATATGCTCCTAAAAGTACTAGAGACTCAGAGGTTCACACCACTAATATCATTTTTTTTTACATGACCTTTTTTCTGGATTAAGCTAGCTACTTCCAAATTATCAGGATCATCTATAGGCAGATTTCCATGGGTACTGCAAATAATAATCTCGATGGAGTAGGACTGAAACGTCTACAAAACTGACTGAGATCTAATTCTCTTTCTGTTTCTTTCTCCTCTCATACTTACAAACTCAAATCCCCAATCAATTATTAGAAGATACCGGAATCATTTCTTATGTGGCCTTAAACAAACAAAGGGGTCTCATCACCTCAAGATTTCTTCTTCTCATTTAATTCTGGAAAAATTCATTTGAAAATAACTGTTGAATTTATTTAACATGGAATTCATAAACTATAAGCAGAATTTAAAAAACAAAAATTCTAAGCTGGCCATACTGATGCACACTTGTAATCCAGCACTCAGGAAACTGTGGCAAGAGGATTGAAAATTTCATGCCAGCCTTGTGAGTGTGTAATCAGTTTGAGCTCCATAGCAAGACCTTATCTCAAAACTCAAAATTCAGAAAGCTAAATAAATTTATGCATATTTTGAAATAGCAATTGTAAAGGTATTTGGAAAGGAAGAGAACAAATATATTAGAGGAAAATAAAGGTGCTGATTATAAAAATAATTTCAATATTTTGAGGGATATTTGAAACCATCATATTTTTTGGATAATGACAGAAGTATGTAAATAGTAATGCTATTTACACTAATTTTAAAATACCATAATTTTTCAGAATTTCTAACCACATAAAAATTATTTCTTGTCTAAATGGGATGATATCACTTAGGCAAAAATTCTGTTTTTCTTATTCTTGATACATGCATATGTCTGTCTTACAGTTGTAGGAAAATTCTCAGAATATAGTATACACAGTTTTCATTTATAATATAGTGTGAATAATCATTTTGAAAACATCACAGAAAAAGAATAAATATCAAGTGATTTAAATCATAATTTTGCTGCTTTGAATTTGCAGAGTGACATTATCTTTATTTCAAATTTTATTTACATTTGATACATTCTTTGATTTTCACTTTTTGCATGTTTATGGAAAATTTAAATCATGTATAGAAGTTGAGAAATTAGACTGCTTTTTAACTACAATCTTTATATGAAACATCAATTTCTTTTATCTCTACTTTCATCTTCAAAAGAATTATTTTCAAGCAAATTTCCTAAACTGTACCTTCTCTAAATATATCATCTCTAAAAGAGAATGACTAACACATTCATAATACAACATAATAATCAGATTTGAGAATATTTATTTTGAAACATATAAACATGATTTTTAATCATTTAAAAATACTTCCAGAAATCAGCATATCATTATTTACTAAATCTTTTACACATTTTTTTCAATCTGTATTGTCATTATGTTGCATTACATTGTAAAAATCTTTGTGTCACTAAACATTTCTAAAATTCTCTTTAGATATCTTACCAGTTCATGTGCCTGGCACTAGTAAAAGAGAACCATTTATGCCCCTCTGTTTTCCAATATGCAAAGTGACAGATCCTTTTATTTTTATTTATTTTCAATTTAATTTTTTTTACTATTTTTGGAAACAGTCTTACTAAGTAGCCAGGTTGTGCTCCAATCTCAATACCTCTGCCTCAGTTCCTTTAGTACTGGGGTTATGGGTGTTTTCCATAGTGCATGAGCAGTATTTTCATTCTTGGCAACTGGCAGTGACTGAAATGTTACAACATTATGGTTCTCATTTGCGTTTCCATTCTTCCTAATACAATAAGTCACATTCTCCAAATTTGTTGGTCATTTGTTGAATTTCTTACTCATCTTTTTGTGTATTTTTTTTCTTGTGACTGTTCTCTGTATCTTTTTAAAAAAAATTTGTATTCTAATTGAAAGTACTGCAATAATTCTGCCAGCTTCTTGGTGATTTTATTGGTTATTTGATGACTAGTAACAGCAATAATAGCTGTAAATTTTTCAAAATTATTCATGTTTTTCTTTGTGGTTGGATTTTTCTTTTATCACTTGGTTTTTTATGCATGAAAACTTCACTTATCTAGTAACATAAAACAGAATCTAATTATTTTTATTTGTATATTTTTCAAATTCATTAATTTTTAGAACTTTATATGTTAATTTTTTGCCATTTTTGAAGAGAAAATGTAACAGTTTTTGATACAGATAGACAAAACTCCTAGAACAGATTCTCAAAAATTGTCTTACTGCCTGTTTTGAAATACAGCATAGGTGGTTTAACAGTTTCAAGTGTGTGGGCTGTCTTGAGTCTCTAGTCTGGTATATTGGGTTGAATATTGTCTCCCTACATAAGTACTACATGTAGGTGCTGAATTTTGTAAAACCTCATAAAGCAAAACCTTCTATAACTCACTTGTTTTTTTCAAAGTGTTTCGCTCCTTACTGCCTGTAGTAGTCAACTCTTTTGTGGTTGAGGCATAATATCTGACATCTAAAATTTATACAAGTAGAGATTTAATTTAGCTCACTGTTTCTGGGGATTCAATCCATGATTGGCTGTCTCCAAGGCAGAAACATCATGGTGGAGGGGGTGGATGATAAAACAATGCTGCTCATTTCATCACAGTTAGAAAGCAGAGCATACTAGGACCACTGGAGATACAAATCCTTTTAATTATGGGAGACCAGATCAGGGAGATGGAAAGGGACAGTAGAGGATCAAGATGAGATATAAATATGTATCAATTCCTCATGATGCATTTACTATGCATCCCATTCATATAGTAAAGAGTTTTTTTTAATTTTATGTAACACTTTTATGAGTCTTAAAAGTCATTATGTCCTTGCCCACCTGTCATTTCAAATATTGTTCATTCAAGGTTTATAAATTTCATCAATTTTGATAGAATTTGATGTATTTCATTACTGTTTTGTAAGAACCACCTTTAGAGTTTTTGTTTTCTCCATTGCATTATATTTTATGCTATATCTTGTGTTATATATTTGGTTTCTCTTTTTTTGAAAAAATATAAACAGCATTGTCACTACAGGAACAATAATATGTGTCAGTATTGATAAAATTGTCATGTAAACTATAATGCTAATAGATCAAAAGAAAATATTATTGGCTGTGTTTGATATGGAAAAATTATTTACTAGAACTTATCAATCTTTTCTGATAAAGAACCATATTCAAGAATAAGTAGAACAACTATCCTTTTTTAAAAGAACCATTATTCTTAATATGATTGAATATATATTTCAAAATCTCATGTTACTATTTTATTTATAGGTGAAAAACATAAAATCATCATTAAATTTGAGAAAGTGTTGTCTGCAGTAACTATTTGTTATGATTTTCACTTAAATGTCCTCCCAAAGGCTCATATATTGAAGGCTATGTCCCCAAAGCAGCAATGTTCAGAGATGGGTCTTTCTGGAGGTGATTGGATCATGAGGGCTCTAACTCCATTAAAAGATAAGTTCAATAATGAGTTCATATTTGAATGGACGGTTAAGATAGGGTCCCAAATGGAGGAAGTAGCTTGCTAGAGGCATGTCCTAGAACAGAACACCAGATCTTGTACTGGTTGCCTTCTTCATTTCTATATCAGTTTCCTGGCTCGCATGAGGTGAGTAGCTTTCCTCTACCACACCCTTTTGCTATGTGCTTCAGGCCGCTTTTCACAGGCCCGAAAGCAATGGAGCTACCTGATACCTCTAAGACTGTGAGTCAAAATAAATCTTCATTCTCCCTTTAAACTGATTTTTATCAGATATTTTTTCACAGAAACAGAAAAATGATTAACACAGTATTGTTAATTTTTAGGCAATGACTATTTGAAAGGCATTCACAATGTGAATTGTAAATGATACAATGTCAACTTATGAAGAAATACAGAAAAATGACAAGAAATTTGTTAAAATCCTTAGAGTTTGGGAAAATGTTAAGTAAAACTTTAAAATTATCAAACACTTTTCAAGGAAATAAAAAAATGAACTTTCAATATCATTTACGAAGTGTCAGATACTAGTCTAAATGCTTGTCTTAATCTTTCATTTTCACCAGAAAATTGTGTAATAAAGATTATTAATCTTATTTTACATTGGAGAAGATGTAGAAAAATAGAGGCTTAAGCGATTTGAAATCAAGTCATTAGTACACAGCAGAACCAGGTGAAAGACTGAATATATAAATACACAAACTAAATACAGAAAGAACCCTTGTCTTTGATCTCCACCATCAAAACCAGCAAACCAACCCATTATTCATATTAAATTGGTCTAGGAAGTGAAACTATCTTCACTGGAGACCAGTCCAGGAAGTCAAACAAAAATCCCTATTCAATTGGTCCCAAATGACTAAGATTTGATTAATAACTGACCAAGTTCTTATTTTTCTTTTGTCTTTAACATAAAAATGATTAAAGAAAGCCAAACATGTACCCCTAAGCAATCGCATACTATTTCCAACTTCTGGTAATATTGGTAACAACTTTGCATTACCAATGGCCT
>RJWM01050575.1:0-10946 GCA_004363535.1 Dasyprocta punctata
AGTTTGGTTCAGTGGCTTAAGTGCCTGTCTGTCAGGGGTAAGGTTGTGAGTTTGATCCTCGGTGCCACAAAAAACAAACAAACAAAGTGAGTTCAAGGACAGCCTGAACTGCACAGTAAAATCCTGTCTCAAAAAGACAACCCCCGGCCTGAGCTACATAATGCGACCCTGCCTCAAAAAACCAGGGCCGGGAGTTTGGCTCAGGGCCTTAAGCGCCTGCCCTGGCAGGCGCAAGGTTGTGAGTTCAATCCCCGGTGCCACAAAAAAAAAAAAAAAAAAGACAACCCCCCCAAAAAAAAACACGGGGCATGGTGGTGCACGCCTTTAATTCCAGCACTCAGGAGGCTGAGGCAGGTGGATCACTGTGAGTTTGAGACCAGCCTGGGCTACAAAGTGAGTTCAAGGCCAGCCTGAACTGCATAGTGATAACCCTGTCTCAAAAAATAGGACTGAGGATTTAGCTCAGTGGCATAGGCACCTGCCTAGCAGATGTGAGGTTGTAAGTTCGATCCCTGGTACCAAAACACCAAAACCAAAACCAAAACACTGGGAGCTGGATATGCGTCCCACACCTGGGATCCCAGTTCCTTGGGAAGCAAAGCAGGTTTGTAAAGTCAAAGCCAGCCTGGGTGATTTAGGAAGACTGTCTCAGAATAAAAAGTAAAAAATGGCTTGGGGATGTAGTTCACTGGTAGAGTATCTCTGGGTTTGATCCTCAGTATGGAAACACAATCTCAGGAAATCTGAGGAGGACAATTCTAGGGAGGTGTGTATTTCTAGATGGGTCAGTGCTTAGACAAAACAATGAGATGACCGCCTAGTCAGTTGTGGAACCACAGGCCTGGACTACTCTGGCAGGCTGAGGCAGGAACTGACCTGGAAAACTTAGTGAGACTCTGTCTCAAAAAAATGATTTGGGATGTAACTCAGGGTGATGGTCCTAGGTTCAATACCCTGCACTACTTTAGTTTGCTATTGTTGTCTGTTTGTTTGTTTGAGACAGAGTCTCTCTATGTACTTCAGACTGGACCTAAACTCATTATGTAGCTCAAGCTGGCCTAACACTCATGGTAACCTTCCTGCCTCAGCCTCCCAAGGGCTGAGATTACAAGCATGCACCCCACACCCGGCCCTGGTGAAAGAGAGAGAGAGACAGACAGACAGACAGACTACCATTTTAGACCTGACAGTTGACAAAAGCTCTGCCCTCTTCTCCCCATCTCCCCCCCCAAAAAACTCTGGGTCCCTCACCTGGAGAGTCAGTTAGTGGTGGATCTGGAGTTAACAACAAGCATTCTGGGGACTGATTCTGCAGTCCTGCACAGAGGGCATCAGGGGAACTTGAGACTATGCTGGACCCTGGATATCAAGGTCATGCAGGGACAGAAGCCAAGAGAGAGGGCCCCAATTCCTTCTGCCTCCCAAGTTTGTGGTAATGAGAGGTCAGATACATTCCTTGAGGCCAGGCATAGTGGCACATGGCTGTAATACTAGTACTCTAGGAGGCTGAGGCAGAAAGATGACAAGTTTGAGCCCAGTCTGGACAACTTGGCGAAATCCTATCTCAAAATAAAGGGGCTGGGGTATGGTTCAGTGAGAAGATTTTGGGTTCAATTTCCAATACCACAAGAAAATGAAAAATAAAAAGCTGGGTGTAACACATACTTGTAATCCCAGCACTTTGGAGGCTGCGGCAGGGGAATTTCAGCCTGTTTGAGGGCAGCCTGGCCTACAGAGGTGAGGTCAAGGCCAACCAAAACTGCATAGTGATGCCCTGTCTCAAGAAATCAAACAAGGAACCAACCAAAAAACCAAAACCACCACCACAACACAACACTCCTGGAACATCCTACCTCTATGCCCAGGCTCTGCCTCACACTGCTCACTCTCCACCCTTCAGCCATGCTGGTCTCCTTCGATTTCCCCAGTTAGCCTGGCGCTCTCAATTCTATGCTGCAGATTTTTAGCGTGCCAATTCCCTATGCTTGTGTCAGAGGCAGCACGTAGTGAAGTTCTGAGCCCAGATTCTGGCCCAGAGGGCCTGATTTATTCTTGGGTTTTAAATTTTTTAAAGAAGGGCCTTACTATGTAGTTTAGGCTGGTCTTGAAGTCACTATGTAGCCCAGGCTGGTCCTTTTTTTTGTTTTGTTTTTTGCGGTACCAGGGATCAAATTCACAACCTCGCGCCTGCCAGGCAGGTGCTTAGACAACTGAGTCAAACTCCCGGCCCTATTTTTTTTTTCAAGGCAGGGTCGCATTATGTAGCTCAGGCCGGCCTTGCTCACATTGTAGCCCAAGCCCGCCTCCAACTCACAACCTACCTCAGCCTCCAGAGTACTAGGATTAAAGGTGTGCGCCACCACGCCTGGCTTGCCCAAGCTGGTCTTGAACTCACAATCCTCCTGCTACAACCTCCCAAAAGCTGGGATTTGGCATGTGCCACCGCAACCAGCTTGTATGGATAAGCTTACCTTTGTTAGATCAAATGAAGCGACTGTGGAGTGGGAAGATTCAAAAGGCATGTGGGACAGGCTGCACACACTCCAGCAAGGGAAAAGAGAAAAAGTAGCCTTAACTTCTGGCCAAATGTGATGGGATTAGTTGTGGCGAGTGGAATATCCCTAGTCATTAAAAACGGGGGCCAGAAACCTCTTCCCAAGAACAGTGAAGTAGGCAGTAGTACTACTGTAGTCCTATTTTCCAGACGAGGAAACTGACGTTCAACAAAGCAGAACAATGGGTGCGCAAGTAATTCACTTAGAAATCTGCTAAAGCACTACGCTGGATCTGGGAAGAGGCGGGCACAGGCACCTAGTCACAGGGGCCAGAGAGACGCCAGGGATTTAGCCTAAGGACAAACCGTCCTGGTACCCTGCAGAGGGACACTGGGCGGCGGGCTCAGCCTCGCAGGTCGTCACTTCGGCGCACGTGGCCCACAAGACAGTGGCCCTGCGCCCGGCACTGTACACTCAGCTGGGGGCCACACGTGGAACTGCAGCCCTGGGAGCGCGCCTCTAATTGGCCGGAGAGGTCACATGACTGACGCGGGCCAATCAGCGGCGGTCACCTTGCGAGCACCCATGTGGAGCTGCGGTGCCTCGCAGGCAGTTTTTGCTCACTGGGCCGTGCCAGGGAAGGGCTTCAAGTGCCTTTTAAAGACCCGGGTGGCCCAGATCCAGCTCGCGCTTGCTTTTTTAGCGCTCTGTGAGGGAGATGAGGAGAACTGGAATGGCTCTCCAGCCTTCCGAGTTCCACCCTAGTGTTTCCTCTTTTGTTTTTGTGCCACTGTTCTCTCTAGCCCTTCCCCTTCAGCGCTCCAGCCTTTCCCTGTCTTCCTGCTCCTTCCCCACAGCGAACAAAAAGGGATTACCAGTGCCTTGCTAAATTGTTCATTTCCCAATCTCAAATTTGGACTCGAGTTTACTGACTTCCTGCCTCAGCTTGCCATAGTGCTGGGATTTCAGATAAGTGCCATCACTCCCGGATTCTTCGAAGAGGAAAATCTCAACTTCTCTGCTTGTCCTTGCTTCCACTGCCCTCATCTCTCACTGCATCCCACTGTAATCTGGTATCAGGCCACTAATTATAACACCAGGCAAATCTGGTGGCGTTTCGTGATCTTTGCTGCTTCACTTGCAGCAGCACCTAACTCTGCACCTTTGGGAGCATCGTGTTCCTGCCTCTTCATGTCCTGGGCACGCCTCCCCTTTCTCCTGCCCGGCAAACAAGTGTCCCAGTGCCCCATCCCAGAGATCTCGAGAGGTCTCATCTGTCACTGCATCCCCTAAGTGTCAGCAATGCCTGAGCCTCAGACTCTACCCGCGACTTGTCACAGAGCTCCACTAACTGCATGTGTCAGGTATCTCTGGTCCAATGTATGAAAGAAGGCTGGGGATGTAGCTTAGTGTGAAAGCCCAGATTCAGACCCTAATACTGCAAAGGAAAACAATGAAAATCATTTATCAATAAACATGTACTAGGAGTTGAGGGCCGGGTGTGTAACTAGTGGTAGAACACCTGTCTAGCAAGTGTAAGTCCCTGGGTTCGATCCCTAGCACCACAAAAAATAAATAAGCACTGTATATATTGGACTGAGTGTAGTTCAGTGGTAGAGTACTTGTCTAGTATACTCTAGTTAAGGGCCTGGATTCCATTCCTTCAACTACAAAAAACAAAACAAAACAAAAAAAAGCATGCTTATTTTTATTCAATTTTTATTTTTTACATTCTTTGTCTTTTTGAGATGGGGTTTAGCTATTCAAGCTGGCCTTGAACTCACTATGTAACCCAGGCCAGCCTTGAACTCACAGCAATCCTCTGGCCTCAGCCTTCCAAATGCTAGGATTACAGGTGTGTGTCACCATGCCTGACCATGTTGTTATTTGCTGTACTGGAAATTGAACCCGTGACCTTCACACTAACCTACATCCCCCTCTTTTTTAAAATTAAAAAAAAAATTTTTTTAGACAGGGTCTTACTAGGTTGCCCAGGCAGAATTTGCACTTATGTGCCAGGTATGGTGGGACATGCCTATAATCCCAGCACTTTGGAATGCTGAGGCAGGAGGATTGCTATGAGTTTGAGACCAGTCTGAATTACATAGTGAGACCCTGTCTCAAAAAATTAATTAATTAATTAAATTTTTAAAAAGAACTTGAATTTATGATTTTCTTGCCTCAGCATCCCAAAGTGCTAGGATCACAGGCATGTGCCACTGGCCCTGACTTGATATTTTTTTGAGACGCAGTCGCCCTACACAGCACTGACTAACTTTCAAGTCAGTTCTCCTACGTCAGCCTAATGCTAGGGTAACCTTGCTTTAACTACATCACCTTGCTTTAACTACAAGTTTTTGTTTTGTTTTTGATTTGAGATAGCATCTCTCTGATAGTTCAGGTTGGCTTTGCACTTACTATGTAGTCAAGGCTGGCACTGAATTTATGGCAATCCTGCTCAAACTCCTGAGCACTGGAATTACAGGTGTGGCCCTCCACACCTGGCAAAAATTTTTTTAAAATATATACCTACATGTAAGTCTATAAATATTATTTGAAATAGGCCTCAAACTTGAAATACTGTGCTTCTCGATCAGCCCACAGTGGGTAGTAAAGATGTATAAAAGGGATGTTTGGTATAATGCCTATGTATCATGTTCAATCAAAACGAGCTCCTCCCACTTTTGAAGCTAAGAGGACCTGGGAATTCAGTCTCAGGAGCCTAGGCTGGTGTGAGGGAGGCTGGGAGTCCTCATTCCTCAGATCAGTCTCTTTTTTTTTTTTTCTTTTTCTTTTTTTTTTTTGAGACAGGGTCTCACTGTGTAATGCAGGCTGGTCTTGAACTTGCTAATGTAGCCCACAGTGGTCTTCTCACTTCAGCCTCAGCCTCCTGAGTGCTAGAGTCACAGGTGCACCACCACACCCAGTCCTGATCAAGACTCTCTAATGTCAGAGGTAGAAACTGTCCCTTTACTTTCACCTCCATTGCAAAATCTACATTTGTAATCTAAACTTCGGAGACAGAAGGAGCAAAAGCAAAGGTCCTTGCCTTGTCTAGCACGCCTCATTCTGTCTGCTTAACTGAAGCAGCTCTGCCCCAGGTTAGGGGCAGGAGGCTGAACTAGGCCTGCTCCTCTGGACAGGCAGCTGCTGCGGCCAGACTGGGAGATACACTGACCAGGGTTCAAATCCTGGTTGGGTGATTTGGGGATCGTATTTTGCTTCTGGGAACCATCATTTCTATGAGATAAGTTGAGGACTTGACCTCTTAGAAATATTGTAAGGCTTATCCCTATCTCTCTTTGGCACTTGGAAGGCGTTGGCAGTTGGCTTTCATTTTGGCTGAGAGGGAGAAGCAGAGATTTCATGATGCACTGTTGCCACCATGTGACTGGCAGGGGAACTACATATGGGAGTTTCCCTCAGGAAGAGGTAGCTGAACTTGAATTCCCTGGACTTTGGAGTTCCCTGTTGCTAGCTACTGCCCTTCCCCATCATCTAAGATCCCTCAGGCCCCCAAGGTCAGTGTATTGCCTCTGGGGGAGAGAGCAGGTCATCACTGGGGTAGGGCAGGGGCTATGATTTCTCTGACTCTAGAACCTTTGGGTGGCTGCTGAGTGTGGCATTCAAGGATCCTCCAGTCTGGTGCTCTTAGCATCTGCTCTGTGCTTGGAACTCAGCATGATTTAACTCCAGACCTGCCTTGGAACACTGCCTGTTCACTCTTCCCTTGCTGGCCCTTCTAGAGGTCCTTTTGTTTTCCCCAATTCAGGAGCCTGAAGCACATTTCCTCCAGGAACTTGCTAATCTTCTGCGACAGTATTCACGGGAACAGCAACCATCCATCGAGTGCCTCCAGTGTGCAGTCATTCCACAAACTCTTCACAAAGCTTACTGGGTGGGTTATGATCCTTGCCCACTCAGAGAGTCCTGAGACAGAGAAAGGTAAACCAGCTGTCCAAAGTCATCAAGCTGTCAGCCAGACCTGAATCTGCTGGCCGCATAGTGTGGTAGAGAGGGCAGTTCAAATCCCATCTCTGCCACTTGCAACTGACTTCTCAACTTTGAACTAAGCTTTCTCCTCTGTGAAATGGGAGGTGCTAGCATGGTGGGGTGAGCAGCACTTGAGGCCTCCTAACCCGGGTGAGAAGTTGGGTGTTGGGAAGCTGTCACAGAGGTACCCACATGGGGCATGCTTGGGTGAACTAGGGTCCTCTCCATGATGTCAGGCAGTGGTCCCCTGTCTAGGAAGGAAAGAGTAAAGGAACAGGAACCCTGTTTCAGGACCTGCCAAGCATGGAGCAGGGGCTCTAGGGTCCAAGGTTCCATCATCTCTGTGCTGTGACCCCTCTCACCTGTGCTCCCCAAACCTGCCTGGCAGCTTGATGTGAGCCTCAGCAGACACATGGCTGACAGTGTCCTTTGCTACTGAAAACCGCGCCCTTCTGCTGTTCGCTGGGGTTTCAGCTATCACCAGTGCCAGAAGATCTGTTGCAGTAGCCCAGCCAGCTCAGTCACCCTCTCTGGTCTTTGGTCCTCTTTGGTCTCCTTGAAGGAGACTTTGACCTTTGTATATGCTGTTCCTACTTTCATTGTTGTTGTTTTTGGTTTTTTTGAGACAGGGTCTTACTATGTAGTTCAGGCCACCCTTGAGCTCACTATGTGGCCCAAACTGGCTTCAAATTTGTAGTGATCCTCCTACTTCAGTCTCCCAAGCACTGGGATTACTGGCATGCACCACCACATCCGGCTATTCCCACTATCTGAGACACTTCCCTCACCCTTATTTCTGGCTCTGTGGGAGTACTAGAGGGTCTCCTCTTGGAAGAGAGGACTTTGAGGCCTGAAAGAGAAGTAGGAGTTTGGAGGCTCAGTAGTTAGAAAGAGGGAACAGCCCATGGGAAGGCACCCATGCATGAGTTTCCATGCAGGGGATGTGAGACCAGGAAGGGGGGACACTGAAATTAATACAGAAGCAGCGTCCTGAAGGACTTTCATGTTTCTTTAAGGAGTGCGGAAGCAGGCTGGGCATGGTGGTGCGTGCCTATAATCCCAGCACTTGGGAGGCTGAGGAAGGAGGATCACTGTGAGTTCAAGTCCAGCCCAAACTACATAGCAAGACCCTGTCTCAAAAAAGAAACAAACAAGTGTGAGCCCAACCTGGAGAATATGATGACTTAGGGAGACTCTGTCTCAAAAGAAAAAAACTTCTGGGGTTGGCAGCTTGGCGTGAAGGCCCTGTGTTCAATCCTGGGCATTGCAAACAAAGAAGATAAAGAGGAGCTTGGAAACAATCCTGAGGTCAGTGGACAGCAAACTGGGACAGATTCAGTTTTACCCTTCACTGATTTCAGAGTAAGGTGAAGGTGGCCTTATAGGCACTGTTCAGAAAAATACAGCGCCCAGAACTGAACGGTCTTCCAGGAATCACCAGTGGCGGCGGCTCGGGAAGACAGCTTTGCAGCCCTCAGTTCTGACCTCCGCCCCAGCAGGCTGACAGGGGTGCGACACTTCTCATAGCTGCCAGGAGGTGGCGCCAGCACGCCAGTGTGTTCCCCGCAGCCTTCCACTGCGAAAGCCTCACAGGACAGAGACCAGAGAAGAAAAAGAGGCGAAAGAGAGAAGGAAAGAATAAATTGGCCAAGCCGGGCGTGGTGGCGCACGCCTTTAATCCCAGCACTCGGGAGGCTGAGGTAGGCGGAGCGTTGTGAGTTCGAGGCCGGCTTGGGCTACGACGCGAGTGCAAGGCCGGCCTGAGCTACACAGTGCGACCCTGCCTCAAAAAACCAGGGCCGGGAGTTTGGCTCAGCGGCTTACGGGCCTGTCAGGCAGGCGCGAGGTTGTGAGCTCGATCCCCGGTGCCACAAAAAAAAAAAAGAATACATTGGCCTGACTTTCTTCCATTTTCGCCGTGTATCTGTCCTGCAGTCTGTTGCTAACCCCTGACAGACTGACTATAACTGCTCACCTGTTTTTTTTTTTGGCACCAGGGATCGAACTCACAACCTCGCACCTGCCAGGGCAGGTGCTTAAGCCGCTGAGCCAAACTCCCGGCCCTGGTTTTTTGAGGCAGGGTCGCACTATGTAGCTCAGGCCGGCCTTGCGCCCGCGTTGTAGCCCAAGCCGGCCTCGAACTCACAACGCTCTTCCTGCCCTAGCCTCCCGAGTGCTGGGATTAAAGGCGTGCACCACCATGCCCGGCTTGCTCACCTGTTTTTATTTTATTTTATTTATTTATTTTTAGGTACCGGGGATTTAACTCACGACCTCGCACCTGCCAGGCAGGTGCTTCCATCACTGAGCTGAATCCCCAGCCATGTTTTTATTTTATTTTATTTTATTTTTTGAGACAGGGTCTGATTGTGCAGTTCAGACTGGTCTTGAACTTGCTAAATAGCCCAGACTGACCTTGAACTGACAGCAATCCTCCTGTCTCAGCCTCCCACTGCTGAAATTATAGGCATGTGCCACCATGCCCAGCTTCGCCCAACTCTTCACCATTATTATTATTATTTTAAAATGTATTTACTTATTTATCTATTTGATACAGGATCTCCCTATGTAGTTCAGGCTGATGAACTCGCTATGTGCCCCCAGGCTGGCCTTGAACTTGCTGGGATTCTCCTGCCTCAGCCTCCCAAGTGCTGGTATTACAACATTAAACCCCTATGCCTGGCAATTGTTTAGGACTTTTTTTGTTTTTGGTACTGGGGATCGAACTTGTGACCTTGTGCTTGCCAGGCAGGCACTAGTGCTGCTGAGCTAAACCCTCAGCTTTGTTTAGGACTTTTTAAAAGATATTTTTGAAACAATGTGTTGCTATGTAGCCCAGGCTGGCCTTGAATTAGAAATACTCCTGCCTGGAGGGTCATTGTAAGTTTGAGACCAACCTGGGTACAAAGAGAGTTCAAGGCCAGCCTGAACTGCATAGTGAGACACTGTCTCAAAAAATAGGGCCGGGGATTTACTTCAGTGGCGTAAGTGTCTGCCTGGCAGGTGCAAGGTTGTAAATTCAATTCCCATTATCAAAAAAAAGAAAGAAATACTCCTGTCTCATCTTCTACCCTCCTTAGTGGAGTGCTGGGATTACAAACCTGCACCACTACACCCACTACTCACCCAACTCTTAGCCATTTGCCATCCACGAGTGAGAGTGTGTGTGTGTGTGTGTGCGTGTACATGAGTGCTGGACAGCCGACCCAGGGCCTCCAGCGTGCTAGGTTAAGTGCTCTGGGCTACATCTCCCAGCCACATCCAGAAAGTTTTTTTTTTTTTTTTTTTTTACCTCTCATACTAGGAGTTGAACCCAGGGCTACATCACTGGCTTGATTTTCTTTCTTGTTTTTGGAAACAGAGTCTTGCTAGCTAAGTTGCTAAATTGCCCAGAATGGGCTTGAACTTTCCATCTTTCAGTCTCAGGTCCCAGAGTGCTGGGTTTGCAGATGTGAATGAGCTACATCACCTTGCCTGCCTCCCAGCCCTTCCCATCCTCATTAGCAAGTTCTTTCTTTCCTTTTCTTTCTTTCTTTCTTTCTTTCTTTCTTTCTTTCTTTCTTTCTTTTTTTTTTTGGCATTGGGGATTGAACTCACAACATCTCACCTGCCAGGCAGGCACTTAAGCCACTGAGCCAAACTACCCACCCTAGGTTTTTTGAGGCAGGGTCGCACTGTGTAGCTCAGGCCGGCCTTGCTCTCATGTTGTAGCCCAAGCCGGCCTCGAACTCACAACGCTTCTCCTATCTCAGTCTCCCGAGTGCTGGGATTAAAGGCGTGTGCCACCACGTCCGGCTGGGATATGAATTTTGAATTTTGGAAATTCCACAAACATCCATGGAGCACATACTATATACCAGAGACCATTATATAAGTATTTCCCCCCTTCAGTGCTGGGGGAAACCTAGAACCTTGTGAATAGTGAGCACATGCAGTACCAGAGAGAAACCCGTGGATAAGACAAGCCTAGCACAACCTGCTCGGGCCCTCTCCTGTCTCAGGAGCTACTCCTATTCCACAATAAACCTTTCCTACTCTCAGAAAAAGACAAGCCTCTGACCTCTCAGAGGTCATTGTCCAGTGAGGTGGCAGCCAGTAAAGAATGAACAGACAAGATAACCACACAAGAGAACAAGCGAAGGGCTAAAATATGGAATACCAGAGGGAGGATGTTAGCAGGTGCGGTCACACTTAGGCGGTGTCCTTCGTCCTGAGAAGCAGCCCCAGGAACGTGGGGAGTAGTCCTGCAGGCAGAGGGCTTGCTTGTGCAAAGGCTCTGGATGTCGCACTGTGTAGCTCAGGCCGGCCTCGAACTCACAACACTTCTCCTGTCTCAGTCTCCCGAGTGCTGGGATTAAAGGCGTGTGCCACCACGTCCAGCTGGGATATGAATTTTGAATTTTGGAAATTCCACAAACATCGATGGAGCACATACTATATACCAGAGACCATTATATA
>RJWM01050576.1:0-10717 GCA_004363535.1 Dasyprocta punctata
AACAATTGAAGCTTGCCAACTTATCTTTCTTCTGTTCAGTAAAATGCTGCCAGTTCTACCAGAGCAATTAGGAGATAAGTAGAAAATTTTAAATCCAACCGGGAAAGGAAGGAGTAAAATCATTAGCCACAGGTGATGTCACATAATATAAGGTTTACATACACAGGCACTCATGTGTACACATGAACACAGACACACAGGCACACACAGACACAGACACACACACACAATTTTGAAACCCTAAAGGAATTAGATAAAGTGTCAGAATGCACAGTCTACGTGTGAAAAACTCAACATTTGCTTTTTTATACATTAACAATGAACAACCCACAAAGGAAATTATAAACATGATTTCATTTACAAAGTATCAAAAATCATATAACGAAAATGTTGAAAATGTGTGCAATAAGCAATTATAAAATGTTGCTGGATAAAATTAAAGAATGTACACATAAAGTGAAGTATATATAGCATAAACAATATTGCTAAAATGTCAACTACTATGAAAAGAATAGAAAACGGGAAGTGTTGGTAATGATGTAAAAAAATTTAGATTGTTGTACCCTTTAGTTGGGAATGTAAAATGACATAACTACTGTGAGAAAACACAATATCATGTTTCTTCAACACTGAAAAAGAGTACTGTCATTCGATCAAGCAATTCTACTTCTAGGTATTTACCAGCCAATTTGAGCACTGAATCTTGAAGACACATTCATAGAAACATGTTCACAAAAGCTAAAAGGTGGAAGGAATCTTGTTGCCTGGAAATGGGTGTATGCATGACCTAAACATATGAATATATGTAAAATGGACTATTATGCAACCACAAAAGGAGGGAAGTTCGTTCTGACATATATCACAATGTGGGTGAGTTTTGCATTTAATGCTGCGATAAATCATGTAACATTTCATTTATATGTTAGGGTAGTTGAAAATCTCAAGAATCTAAAGGACAGTCGTGGCTGTCATGGCTACAGGTAAGGGGGAATAAAGAATATTAATTTAAAGTGTGTAGGGTTTCAGTTTTGAAAGATGGGAAGCATTATGGTGATGGTTCTAAACCATCAGGAATGTAATTAATACCAATGGGTATTATGCTTTTAAAGGTTAACATGCTAAATTTGCATTATTTGTACTTCAATATAACAAATATAATTAAGAAAAAATAGTAACGAAGTGTAGTAGAAGTATGTTGCTTTACTAGTGAATATTTGTCATGGATTGAATAAACATTGTACCAATTATTACTTCTGTATTGTGGGTGAATTACTCATCTCCACTGTGTCTTCATTATTTTATCTGTAATATAGGAATACTGGAGACATCTATCTGACTGTTATTGCGGGAATTATGTAGCTAAATGATAGAAATTAGCAAGAGTTTAGAAATACTACAAATACTTTAAAGATTGTAATAAAGGGTGCTATTTTGATAATCAGGCAGGATCCCTATTATTATGTGAAACAAAATCCTTGCTTCATATCATTTCATAGGGCAATTACAGTTTCTGAAACATAATCTCTCTTTCCAAGTCCAAAAAGAATAAGCTATCTGTTTCCCAAATAAATAAGGTAAAGTAAGCCATTTTGTCTGCCTACCTAGGAAAATCCTTGTAAGACTCTCTGAAACTCATGAGTGTTTTGAGCATTTGGCATCTCAAAGGTGGGGGAAATGCTATGCTTGCATTGGCTAAGTAACTGTGTCTTTTGGAGAACCAGATCTTGCACTTTAAAGTAGTAAGGCACAATGAATTCGAGACAGTTTGGAAATAATTGTCGTGCCCTGTTAACAAACATAAAGACAAAAGTATGTTTTCTTCTGTTATCCAGGGTTATATTTCTTAGGGCAGTCTCTCTGAACCTTTATTGTGCTAACCAGCAGACAGAAGGACAGTAAGTGTTTGGAGTCTATTTTCACCTTCAGACTGTACACTACTGATAATCACTCATTGCCTAGAGCTAAAAAGACCAGTTCCTTTTACTCTTTGCACTCAGTTAATTTGGTGGAAACAAAAAAGAAAATTAATAGATGTATCCATAAGTGGTCTGACTTTGTGTTAAAACCTTCTTGGATGATGAATCTAAAACCCTCCCTTCTTTCAGGCTGGTAACATTTCAACAGAGCTATTTATTATCACAGGAAAACATTAAACCCCAGCCAAAACGAAATGCAGCTCAACATGCAAAACAGTTTGATTATTGATGTTTTTATGAAGTTGTTATGAAAATATTGGGACTGAAAGCATAATTAAATAGTAATTAACCACGAGTTGTCAAAATAGTAATTGCATAGAGAGATTGATGAGCATTTACCTTGCTCATCATAATGTTTCAAAAGTTGATCTATTCATGGCCTATGACAAGCTGCATTAATACTGCAAGAGAGTAAATGTCGTGTGATGTGTTATTACCACACTAAATAGAAATGATAATAGTAACAATAATAAACCAATAGCAATTTCCTAAATTGCCTGAAAAACTCCTGAGAATAATTAACAATTTGAGGGCTGGGGAAATGTGGAATCATCATAGCTTCCTCAAAAAAATTTAAAAGCGGGATTTACATAGTACTATGTAATACGTTACAGTATTACTATACTAATTCTACTGGGTAGGTAATTATGAGAACACGGCTCTACCTAAACAGAACACCATTCAAGTGAAAATTCATGTTAGACACACACCTAAATATGTATAATAAATCAAAGTTTATTCATACTAAAATTATTTCTATGTGGCACTTGCTAATAGTGCGTTTGATTATAAGATAAGTAAAGCTTGGAAAAGTTTGAACATTTTTTTCATAAAAATATTTTTTTAATCTTTATTTTCTTCCACAAATCTGTTTTGACTGCTTTGTTCTTTGTATTATTATATTGCATTTTTATAATGCTAGAACTGCCTCTGTTAGTCTCCCATAGTTTAAAAGATGTTCCCACGAATCATGTATACGTAATTTGTTTGCATTTTAATCTCCCAAATGACTAGTGACTAAAGCATTCTCTACACATTTTTTTTTGTTTGTTTGTTTTTAGGAAAGGACCTCGCTGTTTCATTCAGGCTGACCATAAACTTACTTTAGCCCAGTCTAGCATAGAACTCACAATGATCTTCCTGCCTCAGCCTCCTGAGTGCTAGGATTATAGGCATGTGCCACCACACCAGGCCCTTAATGGTTTTCTCAGTATATAATGATAACTTTAGAATATCAGAGAACCGATGATGATCTTATTGGTTTTTAGACAGTTGTTTGGGCAAACTTCACCAAGCATCAAGTTTTTACACATGTACATTAATCATATCTTCATCTAAGTAGTCATTATAAATATATTTTTGTCAATATGTTTGGACTCCTTGTCTATCTTCTCAAATATTTTTCTAGTATTACTCTCTTGGTTAATTCAAAAATCATTATTTAGTTGTCCAAACAAGAAATCTACTTTTCATTCCCCCAATATTTAATTTTTATTTTTCCATATTGTATCAGTTGGTCCTCCCAAGTCTTCCTATATTTGACCCTATCTTAATCTGTGCATGCACTCTGACTTTCTCTCATGTTATTTAAAAAAAAGAAAAAAAGAAAAAAAAAGAAAAATTATCTAAGATCAAAGTTCTATCCACTTTACTCAGAAATCATTTCAATGAATACAATTTAATGATTAAAATCTGATACTAGTATATGATCAAATAATACAATTTCTTATATAGAACCTGAAAGGTTGGTTGCTTAATAATGATTAAATATCATTGTTAATATCTCATTTACTGGAGAAAAACTATCTCTTGGTACTTACAGTAACAATAGAGACAAATTCTACTCAATGATTAATTTCAAAATGCTATGGGAGGCTGAGGTAGGCGGAGCTTTGTGAGTTCGAGGCCGGCTTGGGCTACAACGCCAGCGCAAGGCCGGCCTGAGCTACATAGTGCGACCCTGCCGCAAAAAAACCAGGGCCAGGAGTTTGGCTCAGCAGTTTAAGCACCTGCTTGGCAGGCGCGAGGCTGTGAGTTCGATCCCTGGTGCCGCAAAAAAAAAAAAAAAAAAAAAAAAAAAAAAATGCTATGGGATTACATTAAGACTTTCAATCCAGACTTCTTCACATAAGAAAGTCAACAATCAGTTCGCTAAATAAAGGTCACTGCCATATTTACTAATTTTCCCCAACACCCATAAAAAATAGTGAGCCTGACCACAAACACACCAAATGGATGTAAATGTCAGTGAGTAAATAAATAGATTAAAAATTAAAAATTTAAAGTGCCATCTAAGATTGGAACTAGCAGACACATTCTAACATGTTAAAGTTTTATTATTGTCAGTACTTGCCATGGGAGAGCCACTAAAATATTTTTCAGTGAATGTAAAAAGAATCCATGTGTCTTTCTGAAGCTCGTATGTACTTTCTAAACTTCCAATTAAAAAACATCACGCCCATTAATGAAATCCATAAAAGTCAATCATTAATCTCCACACAGGGTCTTTCCCTGCTGTCCCAAACCTTCACTATTGACTCCTATCTAGCTTCCTCAATTTGATTCAGTGAATAAATTTAGGGACTCAACTGAGAAATAATGTAGAGAAATAGCTGAAAGATCCCCTTCAAGAAGTCATATCTTATAAGAAAGAATCCACCCCATTCTTCACGGCTTTCTTTATCTACGATAAGTAGAAAAAGTATCAATAGGCATCTAACTTTCCGACAGAATTTGGTATTTGCCTTGGACACTTAGGGCTGGTATAAAAAAAATCTCACAGATTAGGTATCCTGTAAGCAATGTAATTTGCTTTCTTATAGTTCTGGTTGTTGGGAAGGCCAAGAACAAGGCACTGAGAGATTTGGTGGCTCATGAGGGCCTGCTTTCCTTCTAATTGTGTCTTCACATGGTGGAAAGGGGTAATACATTTCTCTGAAGCATTTTTACAAAAGTTACTAATTACATTCAGGAGAGCTCTACTATCATGATCTATTTACCATCCAAACATTCCATCTCATGTTAAGAGGAGAAAAATATTTCAACATACACGTGTTTTGAGAACAAGACAATCAGACCATAGATATTAAAAGCATGCATGACTGAATTAGCAATGCAAATGTACAAATACTGAAAATAAAGAATAACATGAACTTAGATTTAGTTTTCAGCATGCAACAAATACAAAAAACACTTCAGTACAGGGGTAAATCTGATGTTTCTATTAGAAGCAATATATTCAAATGAGATTTAACAGGTAAGTACAAATTAGGCTCCAAAAGGCATTTTTAAATATATCCAGTATTGTTTAATCAAATAAATTCTAAAATTATCCCATGTTTGACTGAAAGGTCAAACCTTAAGGTATTTTTCATAATAATTCCTCCTTAGCATTTATATACTCCTAGAAAGAGTATATACAAATTTAGGTGAGTACATATAGAAAGAGAATGTAGTTTGCATACTTTAGAACATTTCTAATATTGTTCCAACTTTTAAAATGTAAAGAATTCTGCAATGTGTGTGGCAAAACGTTCCACAGCATACATCAAAATTCTCTAAAAATATAGCACAATTTTACCCACCGTTATCTACCACATGCAGTTAACGATGGAATACTAATGGAAAAATTGAGAAAGAAATATGCAAAATAATGTATATGTTATTATATTGTTAAATTTATGGGGATCACATAAAATATTACTAGGCAGATGATACAATTTGATTCATCGATTATCACCATTTGAAATGGACCAGAATTTCCACCCTGGTTGAATAGAGGAGTCACATTGGAGATACTCAGAGAAAATCAGCTGAAAACACTAGGAATTAGAAAAAAGAGAGACATTCATCCTGATGCCAAAACCAAACTGAAATGAAAGACTTGTAGATCACACAAAACTTGAGAATAGGAGTTATAAAAAGGTGAAGCCGTCTACAGGGCTGCCCATGTGAACTCCACCTGAATGCAGGGTAAAAACCATCATTCTGCAAAGTTTCCAAAGAGCTGAAGAAGCCTCAGCAGCATTACAGAATGAAATGGAACATAGTTTGTAACACTGACTATAAGAATAAACTACTAAAAGTTACCTGAACACAAGTTCAAATTAAGAGATTACTATGCACACTTATTAGGTAATCTGAGTTCCTGAAACACCCTGCTATAAAGGTATAACACATTACTCTTAATAAACTTTCCATTAAGTGTTACCAAACTTGAAATCTTTACTGAAGACATTATGATATCTTTGTTTATTGGAATGTTTACCACTGAACATTGAAAATAACCTCTCTAATTTTCAAGGGTCGACTTTTCAGTCAAGGTGAATTGTAGCAACACATTCCTAATTTTTCATTAATATTTTAATTTTACATAAAAAGTTCATGAATTTTTATGTTTTATACTTTCAGATAATCACTTTTATAATACGACCATCTTACAAAAGGTCCAAAAGTAAAACTCATTTTTTTACAATATGAACCCTCAAGTATAAAAGGTGAATATCCCCTGAAAAATATCAATATAATAGTACTGACAAATAATGAAGCTTGTTAAATACCGTAATGTACTCTAAAATAGTATCATAGGTGTTATAATATTTATTATGCATTAAAAGAAACTGGGAAAATTTAGTTTTTCAGATTCGCTCCTGTGTTAGGGGAAGACAGAATATGGACTAACTGTCCTCAGATTCCACACCTCAAGGGTGGCTGGAGTGGGAATAATTCACACATCTGGTGCAAGACCCAGGATTTGTCTCCGTGATTGTTCTTGCAATGTTGATGATGCCTGGGATGGGTAGATTAGACATAAATGAGTCTAATTACATGAAGTTGCTAGATATATCTACAAAATATTCAGAAAGAAAATTACTTGATGGTAGATCTATGTGAAAGGAACAAATGAGAGAGTAAGAAAATAAATGAAGACAATATAGTAAGCATTCTTACTGGGATTGATAAACAGATGTTATTTCTACAGCACCAGGATTTTCAAGTCCCAGTGCATATGGATTATGAAATGCTCATTAACAGATCACAAATATTTTGTAAAAGTGCAAATGATACTAACAAGACAGAAGTCTGTGTTTCAGACTCCTAAGTACACATTAGTAATATACTATGTAAATTATGTGAGTAAAAGATCTTTAGTGTTTTGGGTTAATTATTTTAAATAATTTTTACTAATATATGTTTTATTTTATTTTTAATCAGTTAATATTTACGGTATATTTTAGATATGCATAATGATCACATTCATCATGGAGACCTTTCACCTGTACATGATATACCTTGATTCTTCTTTTTTTCCCATTTCCCTACCCTCCCTTTAATCTTCTTTCCTTGCCTTATTTCTAAAAACTTTATTTTTATTTGTTTGTTCCTTTCTTATTTTTTTCTTTTTCCTTATTTCCTTTCTCTCTCCCCTGTCCCTTAGTCCACTTCTCATTGAACATTTTCTCTCCATTTCACAATATCTGGTATATATTTTGGTCTTTGTTTGCACTTTCAGTTTCTTGCACCAGAGAAGCAAAGCAGTATTTACACATGTATGATTTATTTCACTTAAGACTATGGTCTCAAGGTGCATCCACTTACCTTGAAATGTCTCGAGTTTATCCTTTTATGGCTGAGTAGTACACTATTGTATCTATGTCTATCTATAATGCTCTCTCTATATAACATAAATAATACACATATATACATATATATAAATATATATATATAAATATATATATATATATATATATATTGTGGTTTAAAAACTAGTGGTCAACTTAACAAGAGCTGAATTAAATTGGCATGGTGCTGAGTGTAGATGGCCCACCTGAAGAAATTTGCCAGCATAAATAGAGCCTTGGAGAAGAAAAGGAGGTGTTGTGGGTTCTTCCAAGTGTTACTGTTTCGAGCCATTAGTTCTCCTGGAGGAGTTTGTCATGTTGGCTTCCCTAATATGGATTTGGCCGTTATAGTCAGAGGAGCTCGGGACCTCATCGCTGAGAGTGGCTGTAGTTCACTTTGGGGGAACTCTGCTCCTCACA
This sequence comes from Dasyprocta punctata, assembly GCA_004363535.1. Classification (NCBI taxonomy): domain Eukaryota; kingdom Metazoa; phylum Chordata; class Mammalia; order Rodentia; family Dasyproctidae; genus Dasyprocta; species Dasyprocta punctata. The sequence continues at coordinate 8,018 of RJWM01050576.1, forward strand.
TTGAGCATATCTTCCTGACTCTGGAGGGGAAAATATGTTCTGGAGAAGCTTGTCACCCTGGGCTTCCTGACCTGTACTTGACTGTTCTCATTGTTGGAGGAGCTTGGGACCTTGTTGCCACTAAGGATGGCTGCGGTACTTTTCAGGGGAGCTCTGGTCCTTATTTTGAGCATGACTTCTCAGCTCCAGTGTAGAACCCTCAACCTACTGCCCAGCTCCTTCACCAGCTGGCATAAACTTTGTAGCTTCCACCGCTGACCTTTGGCCTTCCCAGTGCAGATTCGTAAAACTGGCAGGGATGAGTCCTAATCGTGGGCTCTTAGATTTCCAGTTGGATTTGTGTAAGGCATTGTCATGCGCTCTGGGTCTTTAGCTGAACTCATGCAGGACATTGCTGTGGGATCCAGGCCCTTGACTGAATATTCTGGGTCTTTAGTGTTGTGGACAGATTTTCCTGCACTTTCTTGTGTTTAACTCTGGGTGACCATCATAAAACAGTATTAAAAATTCTGTATCCTGTATAAAGTTGTTTTCTCTGTAACCCCTGACTACAACAATATACATAAGTATATATGCATATATACATATATATATATGTATGTATATATATGTATATATATACATACATATATATATATATATCCCACATATTATGGATATTTGGGCTCTTTCCAAGATTTAGCTATTAAATGCTGTACTGCTATAAACATGGGTGGCATACATTGCTGTGGTACTATGTTTTTAAATCTTTCAGGGAAGATACCAAGAAGGAGAATAACAGATTCCATAGAATAGTTTTTTGTGAAATCTCCACACTGATTTCCATGGTGGTTGCACCAACACTCTCACCAATAGTAAAGAAGGGTTCTTTTTACGCCACAGCCCCTCCAGCATTTGTTATTGATTAATTTGTTGATAATAGCATTTCTTTATGCAGTGAAATGTAATCTCAGCCTTGCTTTTTAATTTTTATATCGCAGATCATCAGGGATATTGAACATTTTTTCATGTATTTATTTATGATTTCTACTTCTTCATCTGAGATATGTCTGTTCATTTCAGATGACCAGTTTTGGACTGGGTCTTTAAATTTGGGGGTGGGTCTAATTTTTTGAGTTCTTTATGTATTCTAGATGTTTTCCATTTGTCAGAGAAATAGCTAGCAAAGCATGTTTTCCCACTCCGTGGGTTGTCTCTTCATTCCGTTGATGATTTTTGTTTTGTTTTGTTTGCTGAACAAAAGCTTTTTAATAAGATCAGATTCCAGTTGTTGATTCTTTGTAATATTTCCCATGTGATTAGGGATTTGTTCATAGTCTTTACTTATACCTATGTCTTCTGACTTCTACTATTCTGTCCCCAGCAGATTTACTGTGTCTGTTTTAATTTTTAGATGTTTGATTCATTTTGATTTTAGTTTAGTGCATAGTGAGAGATATATGTCTAGTTTTAGTCTTTGTCATTTACAAAGCCATTTTTTCCAGCCCCATTTATTAAAGAGGCAACCTTTGTACAACTGAAAGTGTTTGCTCTGTTTCTCGAAGATATGATGGCTGAGTGTGTTCAGAGCTGATTCTACATCTTTTTATCCATCATATTGATCTTTGGTTCTTTTTAATTTCCCAGTACCATGCTATTTTATCACATTAGAGTGGATCATGATGCTTCCTGCCTTTCCTTTGTTGCCCAGATTTTTTATTTTTTATTTTATTTATTTATTTATTTATTTATTTTTTGCTCTTCTAGGTTTCTTCTGGTTCCAGATAAATTTTAGGATTGTTTTCTCTTATTCTTTGAGGTATGCTCTTGAAATTTTGATCAGGACTGCGTGAATCTGTATAACAGTTTTGGAATTATGGTCATTTTCTCTGTTGATTCTTCCTATCCAAAAGCAAAGAATATCTTTGCATTTTCTGCTGTCCTTCAGTACTGTAGTTTTCAATGTAGAAATTTTTTATTTCCTGTATTAGGTTGTTCCCTAATCTCTTTCTTTCAGTCTGTCTTTTTGTTGTTGCTGTTGTTGTTGATTGTATTGTGAAAGACGTGGTTTCACTAATTTCTTTCTCAGTGAGCATGTTATTTGTATACAGGACTGCCATTAATTTTTAAGTGTTTAAATTTCATCCAGCTACACAACAGAATTTACTTATTAAATATAAGAGTGCTTTTGTGGAGTTTTATGGGGTTTTTGTCATTTTTTGTTTCTTTTTTTTTGTTTGTTTGTTTTTGGTCTTCTATATAGAGTGTCATGACATCTGCAAATAATGTTAATTTAACTTTTTCCTTTCTTATCTTTATTCATTTCATTTCATTATGTTGCTTAATTATTCTGCCTAATGTATCCAGAGCTATATTGAATTTTTTTTAAATTTAGGCTTTTAGGTACCATTTAGGTATACATCATGATCACAATCATTACAAGGAATTTGTATCTGTACATTATATATTTCAATACCTCTTTATTCCTATTCTGTCCCCTCTTTTCAAACCCCTTACCCTCCCCATTCACAAAACTCAGTTTTTATTTTATCCTTGTTTTCCCATGTTTTCTTTCCCTTCCTTCTGTTCCTCTCCCCTACTCTATTTCCCTTTTCCTTTTGAACAGTTTCTTCCTATTTCATAATATCTATTTTACATTTATGTCCCTATTTGCATTTTCTCACACCAGAAAGAAAATTCAATATTTACACATTTGTGTGT
>RJWM01050577.1:0-10716 GCA_004363535.1 Dasyprocta punctata
AAAAAAAAAAAAAAAAAAAAAAAAAAAAAACATGCAAGCACATCAGAAAGCCTGATACACCTTTGGTATCTTTAAATTCCCTCACATATGCTAAGAAATCACCTGTTACAAGCTTGAAGTTCTCAAAAATTTCCCAAAATGGTCACTAGATTAACTATTACAAAAATATAGTTCTTTTGACACATACTCATTAAGTTTCTAGTAAAAATGAAAAAGCAGTAGAAAGTGGAACTGCTTCTTGTACATACATACAAATGAAAACTTAAGGACCTGGAGATTTAAATCAGTGGTAAGCACTTGCCTAACCCTAGTACCAGGGGAAAACAAGAGAAAAAAAGAAAAAGAAAACTCAGGTCTGCTGAACCCACACAAACATCAGCACTTCACAGTGAAATCAACGGGTAATGCACTACGGGGTTCTAGGCTACAGCCACTGTGTGCCCCTCTCCTGAGCACAGGGTTCAGGCAGGGTCTGTGGAACTCACTCACTGTCGACAAATGTTTCTCCATGTACTAAAAACAGGGTAAGATCTAAATAAAAACCTTCTGGTAAACATATTTAATATTGAAACACTATTTCTACCAACTAACCTGAGGTACAGACTACGGTTCACTTTGATACTGTTCTCTTTATACAGAAATATTTTAAAAATTCAAGATACAGTAGAGATATCAGGCTCAAAAAATGTACATGAAGAGTGCTAAATCTGGGCTTCAAAAATCTCTTTTCCTACCTTCACATTATCTGGATGGAGCCCCCCGGGGTGCTTGTCCATGTACTGACATAAATCAGTGTGCTAGAAGGAAAAAAAAGGAGAATGTATTAATAACCCTCAGGCTACGATGAATTAATATTTCCTACTTCAAAGTCACCATTACCTTCTGAACAAAGCAAATCCATGACAAGTGGGTGGATTTTTTTAGTGTATGTGGTTGCGTGCCCTCACATTTCCATGTTTAACCGCAACTGAATCATCTTTATCTCTAGATTTTATGTTAAATACGTCTGTGTACTAAAAGGAATATATGTCCATAATTTGTTAACTAACTTCTTTCACAGTGAATATATGTCCCTATATGTTAACACACAAAATCCATCCAATCCAATTACGACTTTAATTATCACATATCTTCAAGTGTAAATGAGGTTATAACGTACTTTATGATAAAATACTCAATCTTTTATCATGGTTAAATGATTTGACTTATTTAAATGTTTTCATCTATATTTACAAACAATAATTTTTTGGTTTCTAGAACTCCTAAATATATGAGTAAACAAACTTTATAAATAAACAGAAATATTTTCAAAATTATAAAGTAAGAAAAGTCATCCAGATAAGTGTCAAAAAGAATAGCCCACATAATATCCTCAGATCTTTTTATATTATTTTGAGAGAAAGTCTCACTAAATTGCCCAGGCAGGCCTTATACTCAGTATCCTCGTGCTTCAACCTCCTTCTGGCTGAGATGATAGGCCGGGGCCGTTGGACCCAGCCAATGAGTGGTTGTTTTTTGTTTGTTTGTTTGTTTGTTTGTTTTCTCTTAAGTGTTTTTCTGTTTATACTGGAAACTACATAGAATCTTGGAAAAAAAGCGCATAATGTTGCTACTCGAATGTTTCCTCTCTTACAGGAAGTTACTACAGGATTTTCAGAACGCAACTTTCTACTCATTCTGTAAAGACAAGGAACACGAGTACTTGCGCTCCATTGGGTTTGGATTATTAGGAAATACAAATCTAAAATATATTGAAGGATCCTGATATTGCCAATATGACAACCACATTCTGTTACTGAGCTCTTATTGCATGAGAGACGGTAGTTGCTAAGGATACAGGCAGAACTCAGCCTCCATTCATTCATTCACCCTGTACCTCCCGAGTCCAGGGCACCAGACTCGTCACTAAGGACACAGAGAACACAGTAGATGCCACAGGAACACAGCAGACACACCAGTGACTATGGTAGAATATATGTGTATTATTTTAAGAAGAAAACTGTATAAGGTTTCATTTGGTTTTGTCCTCCAATTGGCGAACTTTTCACATCTTCTATCATGTCTTACTTAGAAATAACTTCATCCAGAAGGCTTTCTTAGGTTCCTTCTGCTGTTTCTTGGACAAAGCCAAACAAAACAGAGGATGTGTTAGTAGACACATTCTCAGGTAAAATCGGCATTGTCTAGGACCACACCCAAGGTGTTTAACTTTTAAATCAAAGTCCAACTCCATGAGGGTGGAAATTTTGTCTGATTTGGAAATTACTGACTCTGTGGCCCAGGTAAAGTGTTACACACAGAGAAGAAGGAAAGAGAGTTGGAAAGTTTTACATATAGGGCAGCTCATTAAAAACAAAACAAAACAAAAAACTCTAAAATAAAATTATAGTGGTCTCCATCGAGTTTTTCTTAACTAAAATTTTTAATTCATACATTTAACAAATTGAAAAGTGAATTTTGGGCGCCAAATTGTCATTTTATAACTTCGTGTTACTTACCTCCCCATTCTTTCAAGTAAGACAATGCTATTATCAGAGAACTTTTTTTAAACAAAAACAAGTATATAAGATGACACTTTTTACCTATAAAAAATATATAAAGTATCACTTAAAACATTGCCATTATGTAATAGGATCCATGAAGACAAGCATGATACCTAATTTGCTCAGTGCTTTATACACAGCAAACCAAATGGCAAATAGAAAGCACATCCAATCCGACCACTTGCCACTACTGTGGTCTGGATACGGTTTACGCGTGTGTCCCCCAAATTTCACGTGACGAAAGGCTGATTGGACCCGGGGGATAGTGTTGAACTGGTGGAAAGGCTGAGAGGTGAGGCCGCTGGAAGGGATCAGGTAGTTACTGTGTGACACCGAGTACGGCGTTGTCGAGAGCGGAGGTTGTTTCAGAAGTGGGCCTGGCCCCTGAGCCGCTTTCGGGCTTCCCGCCTCACCACTTCATCTCCTTCTCTCACACAGCAACCACTGTGACGCTCTGGGGGCGGGGAGGGGGGCACTCGCCACATTCAGCACTATGCTATCTGTACTCCCAGCCTCCAAAACTATGAGCTTAATAAACCTCTTCTCGTAGTACCCTGCCTACGTATTTCACTACAGCAACCAAAAAGAAATTTAATAATATACATAGGATATATTAAAATTCTTACCAAAAGCATACGATCTCAACTTACAAAATAAAATCTCATACATACCACTTCCTCAATATGAACTAAACGCAATACCGAAAACCAAAAAATATGAAAATAAAGAAATATTTTATATATTTTATGTTATATATTTATTTTATATTATATATTTATTAAATTTTGTTATGCATGTTCATACATATCAATGAAAAGGAATTAGATATGTCAAATGCTAAATAAGGATTAATAGAGTTCAAGAAACATGAATTCAACATATATGTACCTAACAATAGGGCACATCATTATAAAGCAAAAATTGATACATGCAAAGAATGAAAATGGAACATTTATAAAATCTTCAAGAGTTTACAGCATCTTTCAAAAATTAACTAGTGGAACTGGCAAAATATAAGGTTACAAAAGCTATGAGCAATACAATTAAATAGCATTTTTATTTTTACCCAAGAAATTCATGCCACATATGAAAATAGACAAAGACAAAAAGAAAAAAATCTCAAAAAATTCCGGAAAGCAGACATCATATTGCATTCTTTCCATACATTTGAATAAAATGAACATCAAAGTATTCCATGTTCTACAATTTTCAACTTTAATAAAGGAATAATAACATTCATTTGCTATTGGGCAGCAGTTGGAATACACCTGCCACTGCTTGTGTTTGAGGAAGCTATTTAACTTATTCTATTGTCAGAACACAGCAACAAACAACTTAATAGCCATGTCATGCAAGCAAGAAACATGGAAAGATGAGCCCTAACTGTTATCTGGAAACAATTTATTGAACTATGAGGCAACTTTTTAAATGCTAGAATTAAAACTTACAGGCTTCTTCCAACACGCATAAAATAAAAATTCTGACTGACAAGTAAGCACTCAATCATAGTTTAACTGGGTCTATTTTTCTCAGCACTGTGGTACATAAAATAGTGTTTCTTCCAATCAATGGTGTTTTAATTTCAATGGCAGCAAAAAGAAAATGAAGAAGGAAGAAAAGAAGTTGAAAGGAAGAAATGAAAATGAGCGGGCGAAGAAAGGAGTCTTTTCCCAGGAATTAAAAAACTTTAAAATGACAGTATTTCTAAGTGATTGATAATAATATTTCAAAGCGATGGGAAGTGATGAGTGAACTAGCGACAAGAAATCTAGACATCTACATGCCATTTCCTATAGAGAAGACTAAAAAGAGACAAAACAGAAAGAAAGTGGAGCTGGACAATACCCAATGGCAGGTACTGCCAAATAAAATAAAAGGAATTCATACAGCTAACAGCAGAAATTAACTGAATAGAAAATAAGAAGCTAACAATTTAAACAAAAAACTACTTGTTTGAGAAAGTTAATGAAATGACAAATCTTTGGAAAATGTTTGTTGGTTTGTTTGTTTTAGAGTGGGAGGTTTGGTCAAGATGCAATCGACATTAAGAATGAGAAAAACAACTAAAAATGTTGAAATTTAAAATATATACTACACATGTAGGACTATAAACTAAACTAGAATATTAAACACATCTTTAGACCTGATAAAATTGGATCTTCAAAAAATATTAAATTACTAAGTTTGATTCCATGTGAAATAAGAATTGAGGAACTACACCTAAAAAGAAACTAAATTCAAATGATTTTAATGGAAAATTCTACAAACCTTCAAGTAAATTATACAAGTCACTCCAAAACACAGCAAAGGTGAGATGCTTCTCATTCATCATTAAGGCTACGGCGTCAAAGCCGATAGAGACAGAGGGAAGAACAGGGATGACCAAGCCAACCTCTTCACGATTACAGTCATCAAATTCTAAAAATGATGATACTCAGTACTGGAACCCAGTGTTGAGTTCACAGACTAACACATGAAGAACAATCAGGATTAGCCCCAGGAATGAAAAATTAGTTCAATATTAAGAACAACTATTAATGTGATCCTTTAAAGTAACAAATTAAAAAATTCTGTTTTTGGTGAAAAGCGAAGACCACAGAAATTCAGAAAGAATTTTTACTCATAGGCACTTTTGCACAGTAATCTTAGTCCACCTCAATCTTTTCAGCTTGTTGTTTTTCTTTTTCTTTTTTTTAGATGGCACCTCACTATGCAGTTGCAGGCCTCTACAGTGCTGGGGTTATAGTTGGGCACCACCATGCCTGGCTCATCAGCATCAGTCTCACACAGGCCTGAGAACTGCAGTGACCAACATCAGCCACAGGTAGCAGGCAGTCATGAGTTCAAAAGAAAAAGAGATGAAAGAAAATTACGAAGATAAACTATGCGTATCATGACAACTTTAAAACACGCCTTTGTGAGAATAGCTTTTCAATAGAGGAGAGACAGAGAGACAGAGACAGAGACACAGCAGCAGAATGAAAAGACAGGTAAAGAGCTGAACCATGATACTCACTTTGGTATTCTCCAGGATCTACCCCTTACCCATTTTGAATCTGAAGAATGTTTAATTAAAGAAATCTGTATGTGTGTGTGCATCAGACGGGTCCGTTTTCATGACAGTGGTTAAAATATAAAAGCATCAGTCAGAGGAAAAAAGCAATACACCTCCACGTAAAACCACCTGTAAGAAGACTACCTGAAACGCAGATCACCTCTTGGATACGGAAATTCTTCCCATATTCCAGGGAAGAAAGAAGTATGTACTAATTGTTAAGAAACTTCACCAATCAGTATATGAGCATTTATGTATCTTTTTTTATCTAACCTTTTATTCATGATGTGAAAATTTTCAATTGCAGATCCTTCAAATAATCAAACCTCCTATTCGAAAGAGGTCAAATTCCTCATAGTAATTCAGCTTTTTCATTAGCCTTGGCTTTCAGACTTGGGCTTTTCTCATCAAACATGTAAAGCCCCTTCAAAAACACATGTATTTGTTTCCATTCTCTTACAATATTAAGTCTAATATTCACAATATTTGCTAACTAATTCTGACGTTCTTTAGAAGCACTGCCAAAACATGAGATGGAAAATAACACAAGGCATTTTTAGACTTCTGGGCTAAAAATAAGGAAGTTTTCCTCTGGAGATGAAGAACAGAAATCCTCATTCTGAAGTTATATTAAGCACATTTATTATTGTCCCATTTAACTTTCATTTGATAGAGTCAATATAGTCAAGGTTGTAATAGTTTTTGTAACACTTAAAAAAATTAAAAAAACAGTGAAAATCAGTTATATGCATAAGAATATGAAAAGATTACATAAAAGAAAACTAATTTTACATTTCTTATTCTTAGCGGGTAGTTTTATTTTACATTTCAATAACAAAGTACAAGTTATACTTTTATTGTGAGATAAATGAAATGTAATTTAACAAATAAAACATTAAGTGGAAACACAAGATTTAAAAAATGCTATGTTAAGAATTAGCTGATAAGATATGCAAGTTGGAAGCAAAATATATACAGCCCTTCTTTCCCAATGACCTCTGATTCAAGAGACCCATTTATCACATGTACAAGCTTGATTCTAGATATCCTAACCTCATCCAGCTGAATGACCCATGAGAGAAGCCTCCAAATAATACTCATGACGATAAGAAAACGTATCAAGAAATGCACAATTTTCTGAAGGGAAAAGGCAAATTTTTGTATTCTGTGATATCCCATGGGTCCAAACACATGACGGTCAGGACAGTGTGGACGAAGTCCTCCACCACTAGCTCAGCTCCCCTTCATTAGTGCTGCGCCACGTCTGAAACACGACACACACGTCTGCATTCTGATGAGTACCACGCCTGAGGGGTGGTTATGAACTCTGGAAGAATGCACGACCCTTGCAGGTTCTAGTCCTTTTCACCTGTACTTCATTATGGTCTCATGAATCCACAGGGGAATTGTGACTGCTAGAGGGAACTGAAGAAAATGGATAGAAGTTGAGCCTCTATACCACGGCAATCACTGCCATTTCCTCTAGATGTAATCTCCATTTTAATCAGCCCATGTTACTGTAAGAATTAACACTTTAAATCACTGAGTAGTTAGGTTCAAATTGCTCTTACATGCAGTCCACAGGTTTAAATTAACTTTGAAACTGTATTTTCCCCCAGTGAAGTTTTATAGTCCTCATCTATTTCATTCCCAAGTTATAATTCATGAAATTACAATGCTGAATTCCAAAATATGAGAAATTCATTAACAAGAAAAAAAAAGAAAAGAAATGTTAGGCAACTTATACTTTAAAATAAATTCACAGGCATTAAAGAATGTTTAAGGAAATCTGTGTGTGTCTCCATTTTCATGACAGTAGTTAAAATACAAAAGTATAAATCAGATGTGGTGACACACGCCTGCAATCCCAGGATTCTAGGAGGCTGAAGCACTAAGATCACAAGTTCGAGTCCAAATAACTCAGTGACTTTACTGATTCTGTCTATAAAAAATAAAAAGCTGGGGATGCACCTGAGAAGGAAGGTCCTGGGTTCAATCCCTAGTACTACTAAATAAATGCATACATACATACATACATATTTTGTAAGTATTCAATCAAGTGTTTCCTAGTTTTTCTGCAAATGCATTAAAATCCTCATTTATACTTAACCACATAAACAGGACATTTGTTTAAAAGAAAGAGAGACAGCAAGTATAAAAGTGTATCTCTTCTCTCTGAAGGACAGCACTAACTACAACTAGATTGCTTTGCTTCAAATTGTATCACAAGGCAGTAAAACAGTATGGTTTTCCAATCATTCTATCATCACACCAAGATATGCTAGTCTCAAATTTTATTACTGCACAGATTTATTTTACATTTACAAAGCCTTATTTCTGCATTATTTTAGTTTTGCCTGGTTTCGAGTCACATAGGAAACATGCTTGAAATTCCTCCAGTAAACCACATACATATTCCCTTAGGAGATAGGGTAAGCATAGTTAACGCACAAAATAATTTATGCTACATAAAAGTTCTTTCATAACAATCACAATGTACAGTTTCCTCCTAATGAAATTATCTGCTTCTTTTTGATCATATAAAGTATTCCCCTCCCTTTTGGTAATAATAAACCTGTACGTGGCTATCCCATAGTTCTGCCTAAATGGTTTCAGCTGTCATTTCTGAGTCCAAAAATACATGAGCAGCCCGGGGCTGGTAAGTGGAACATGAAGCATTTCCACCCACATTCCCGTCATGTAAAACCAGCATCCTGAAAAATTTCTTCCATTATAAGAAAAAAATTACTATCTGTCTTCTTGTAAGGACATCATAGGGAGACAGACTGGGCCACTCTGGCCAGGCAGTAAGACTGCTGCAAGTCATTCTCTGATAAAAGGGAAGCAGACATTCATGTCCCAATAGTTCGTTTCTGAGGTATTTTCAATATTGCAGGAGCTAATCCTTAAACCAAAACATATCTAGATGTTCACTGACATTTACTTACATTCTTAGAAAAATTTTAGGTAAAACAATTTTATTTTTTAAAGTTAAATTCAATGTAGTCTTGGGACAGTTCAAGAAATTCATGGAAATTTTTTAGAAGAAAGAAAGGGGACCTTCTGAAATGATAAATCTATAGAAACATGCTATTTCAGCATTAAAAGACTGTGCACAATGTACTCTCCTGAACCAGTCTATGTCAAATCGCTGCTTTAAAAGTATTGATTCATGTGATTTTGAAACCAGCTCAATTTCTTTGAAGAAAAAAAATAAAAAGTTAATGAACGTAAAGAATGGAATGTTCTGATCATCCAACTTCATCAAGAATTTGAATATTGTATGGGGTATACTATGTACCCCCAAGTCCTCACATACTTTTGATGGGCCTAAGTCTGGCGCTTGCTTGTGTTTGGTTTGCTGTACCCGCCCAGGGGTGGAGCCGACATGCAGTGTAAGGGAAGGCAGGTCTTCTGCTTCCGCCTTCTCTCTCTCGCCAGCCAGCGTGCCTTGCGGCTTGCACCACCATGAACAGCAGCCCCTTGGAGCCAACTAAGTAAAACTGAAACTCCCAAGAAACTGTAAGAATAAACCTTTCCTTCCCTAATTTTGGGCGTCAGGTATTTTGTTTCGGCAACGAACGAAAAGTAACTAAGACAAATATATATATTTGAAAAAAAAAATATATATATATATATTAAAAGTGGGCCATACGAACTTTTTGGACTCAAAACTCAAGATGGAAGAGAAAAGAAAAAGGAACTGGAAAAGCTCTCAGTAATACCTGACTCTGAAAACACCTTGTGGAGTTACCTTTGTAGAAATATGGATGATCCTAAAATTACAGAGTGAGAGCAACATGAATGAAAGAAGCCACAAGAGAGAAGAGACACTAAGGACAGGGGAGTAAGACACAGGAAATACGGGGGCTGTTCTGGGGTAACTTTTTCAGGTTACAGAGAAGGACAGAAGAGCCACACGCTTGGTTCTAAGCAGCAAGAGGAATGTCATGTGGGTGCTGGTCAGGTTAAGTACGAAAACTCAACTAACTATGCTGTAACGAGCTACAGGCATATGTGATTTTTAATTTTAAAAATAATGCTAAACCATTTCAGCAAAAAGGAAAACACTAAACAACTATAATTTGTTCATTTTTTTCTTCCATACTTTTGGTATATTATTTGAAAACCAGTATGATTTTCAGACTCTTATAATGAGCAAAATGCATAAAGATAAAAAAAGTTCAGTATTCAGTAGTTTACTGATGACTGTGGGGAAAAATGGCAAATAAATGCCAATATATTCTTCCACTTCTTAAATAAATTAAAACATTTATCAACTTGTTCATATCATTTGACCCAATAGTAACAATTTCAGAAGGATTTTGCTCAAGGCAATACGAAAGTATATATTCAAAGAAATGTTAATATTTGACAATGCAAAATACTGTGGAATTCTCCAACGTGTTTATAAATGTCTGATTATTTGTGGAACACAGACTCCAAGATATGAAACAGCAGAAATCTCCTGAATTGCAGAAAAATTGCAGTTTGAAAAGTATATTACAAATGTGGAGTTCATTTAGATTGTCCTCGCTTGGTGGTAATGCACAACACAGATGATGAAGCTTTCAGAGAAAGTCCTGGCAAGCACTGAGGTATTTGAAATGTCTCTGTTTAGAGATACAACGAAAAAGGCCACTGTCACTGCTTTTCCTACGTACTCCAGAAGCCTAGGCATTTTGAGGTAAGGAGCTGTTTTCTTCCCAAAGTTTTATTTTTTGTTTATTTCAACAGAGTAGACATAAAGGGGCAATTATAATTTAGATTTCTCAAATTCAGTGAGTGAAAGTGTAGCCCTATCATAATTCTTTACAATTTAAATTTTTACCTACAGCTGGATAGTTTGAAGTGCAAGAAATTAACAATTAGTGAAACAGGCTGTTAAGAATCTACAAAATTATCGAAAGTTTTTAAACTAGCTCTTATATAATACCAAAAAATAAAAAAGGCTCAGATCTGGGGGTGAGGAGGTGTTGCGAATTCCTGTATTCTGAGTACTTCTGAAAGTTAAAATGGAGTAGAAATTCCAAACTGTCCTCTTGTAAACATCTACAGCCAAAGTCAGTTTGCCAACTTGCGTGTGATATACATAAATATGTACAAAAATATTTTTAA
>RJWM01050578.1:0-10690 GCA_004363535.1 Dasyprocta punctata
GAAAATAAAATCTTTTTCTTAAAAAACTATATCATGGGATACAGCAAGACTGGATAATTTCCTGACTTTCAAAAGTTGACTAGTACAAATTCGATGATTATTTCACAGGTTTTATAAGTAGCATATTTATAAATTAATAATTTAAAATACTTTTTCTCAGCAACAACAATTAGAGACAAATCAATAGCCAGTATAAGGCAGAGAAAATGAGAGAAAACACATCCTGAAGCTGACTGTCATCCTCCAATTTTGCTCAAGAGGAGGATTTTGCTTATAGTAGGATATGATGGTGTATATTCATCTTTTCATCCTGCGCCATCATTTAATCAGTGCCTCAGACACAAATGAAATTTTATAAGTGCAATATAAAATTTTATTTCTGGATAAATAAAATGTAACGTCCTGGTGGACCACTTATAAATAGACTTGCTACTTGTAAAAATCACAATAAAAAGGCAAATAAATGTCTGTTAATAAGGAGAAAGTTAGTTCTGTATTTTATGATCCTGAAAGAGAATATGAGAAAGTAAGCACGATCCCAGGTGGCATAGTTGAGATATTCTGTAGAGTTTCTAGTACATACAGTGTTGAAAAGGATACAGAACTTCAGAAATCACTCACTACTTTATGCGACAACCAATTTGTAAGAAGGTAGCCACCGACTTGATGAGCCATGGTGTTGTACTGCATCTTCTGTAATTACTGCAAAGTTAAATTTTAACAGGTGAGAATCCTGAGATCACCTGAGCAGAAACCTATTGCACCTGTCCTGAACCTAATAAAGACAGGTACCACTGAATATAAGGTGACCCTGAACCTGAAAACCAAAAGAAGCAGTATGGCAAATAGAGGATTTGCTCTTTAAATCTGAAAGCATGGGATTCTGCGTACCTAAAAGACAACCTGAGTTGAGGGTGTCAGGTCCTCATGGATGCCTGGACAGGGACTGCAGGCACTGGAGGGAGGAAAGACAACAATGCCACTTGCTTTGAGGTGTCCAGTATGCTGTGGACACTTCTCATTCCTAGAAGACCAAGAACACTGGAAAACAGTCAAATTTTAAGTGAAACAGATAAGCTACGACCATTTTTTGAATGGCTATCTATCTCGGTAACATTATTTTTAACCCAGAATTCTGACCCTGTGTGACTCTTCTCATCCATCTGAGAGGTGACATTTATAGTACCACATGCCTCTTACTTAGCTGTTTCATCTCTGATCTCTGCTCAAGTGTGCAGATTCCAAAATGCAACTCCAAAGAGACATTTTGATAGATGAATGTACTTTTGAAAGTTTAAAGCAAATTCCTATCATTATTTATAACTTTCTATCTTAATAGTGCACTATTTTTGCTTTGCATATAAATACAAAAGCTATTTCTTAAACTATTCCAGATAAAATTTTTATACAGCTCCTCACCGGTTCATTCACTTTCTCTTTAAGTTTCTCTTTTCAAATCCTATTATCCCCTCAAGCACTGCACATAATTTTTCTCTCCTTGTTAGCGTGCTGCCTTGTTAACTCTGGTTCATTATTTCATGTGGGGCATTTGTTCGTGCTCATGATCTAGATCACATCTACTATCAATTGCATTGAAAGTCTCCACAGTGCTTCTTTTAGTAATGAATCATGTACTTTATTCTCATCAGCAGCATCCTCTATATCATTTCAGCTTTTCTTTTGTCTAATACATTGTTTCAATTTCTCTATCCCAACTGAAATTTTTACGTTGTCACATCATGAGCTAAACATTAAGGATCATTTCTCTGACTCTGACTCTGTCTCTGTCTCTGTGTCTCTGTCTCTGTGTCTCTGTCTCTGTCTCTCTGCCTCTCTCTCTCTCTCCCCTCCCTACTTAACCTTGAGCTTCACCTTCAGTTGAGATTCAGGGAATTAATAATATCTATAATATTTCTAGCAGATGCATTTGCATCACTTTATTGAGTATGTGCAAATACTCTGGTTGGAGCTGTGAAGTAATACATCAATAAGTCAAACTTATTTCTGTTCTCAAGCAGTTTATTATCCACCATGAAAGTTAAGATGTGTATTTGAATACAAAAAACCTTGTTACCCAATGGAATATAACAGGTGCCATATGTGTGAAACTGTTATTAAAGTCAGAATCACAGCTGGTTCTGTAGATTATCCTATAGAAGAAAGGGCGCTTGAGCTGGTGCTAGGACAGCAACTAAGAGAATGATAGTCTGGGCTAGTAGCGTAAAGATGGGGAGTCTAGGACCATGGAAGTTAAGTAAGCAGACTTTTTAAAAAAAGCAATGAGTATTTTTAAGAATCACACTTACAGAAATTTAACACTAAGACAGGATAAAATAAAGGGTTTTTTTTTTTGTTTTTTTCCATCATGGAAGTTTCTGAGATCCTCATCTTTCATTACTGGTAGTAACTAGAAACCCCATGTGCCTGCAGAAATAATTTTATTTTATTTGGGTAACTTTCTTGAATTCTGGGCCCTTTCAGATCTGATAAAAAATGATCTGGACTTTTTGAACAGTGTCATATTACTCAACGTGGAGTCTTCAATGCAACATGTAGTCTTATTTTTAATGTCTTGAATATTTATTCCCAGAATGCTTTCTACTGTGGCTATGGAAAAGAAAATACGGCTCTGGAGCTGGAACAGAGAGTAGACATTCTATGACTTCTGTAGGTGAGAAGAAATTCTGAGATGTAATAGTTGATTATTCTTTGGATAATAAAATGATTTCCAAGTTTTTGATGAGTTAATCGCTAATAATAATAGTGAAGATTATCTAGTGCTTAACATGTGCCAGGAATTATACTACATGCTGTGAATATTGTCTCAGTACAAGTTTTATAAGAATTTTGTGATAAGCTGGGCGTGGTGGCTCACGCCTTTAATCCCAGCACTCGGGAGGCTGAGGTAGGTGGAGCGTTGTGAGTTCAAGGCCCGCTTGGGCTACAACGCTAGCACAAGGCCGACCTGAGCTACACAGTGCGACCCTGCCTCAAAAAACCAGGGCCGGGAATTTGGTTCAGTGACTTAAGTGCCTGTCTGTCAGGCGCGAGGTTCTGAGTTCAATCCCCGGTGCCGCAAAAGAAAAAAAAAAAAAAAAGAATTTTGTGATATAAGTAGACTTATTTTCTTATAAATAGGAGAGGAAATTTAAAAAGAGAGAAATAAAATAACTTGGAGATCATATAACTAGTAAGTGGAGAAATTGTGTTGGGGTTAGATAGTAAACTAAGATTTCTTCATATTCTTAGTCTTTGGATTATACAGGTAATAATTTATCTTTTTACTTAAGAAATTCTATAATTAAAATCTCCAGTTCACAGTGCAGAATATTGGTATGAAATTGATCACTGGCTATTTTGAAATATATACATATATATTTCTCTATTGCAAAACCATTTTAAAACCAAATCAATGTATGCAAATGTATGCATTTGCCAATCTATTTTTAAATCATTTTTTGTAAAAAATCTCAAACAATATCTGTACCTTTAAATATATTTTTCATCTTTTGCATTACTTATTTTTCTTTTTAATGGTTATGTAACATCCTATTTTTTATGAATCTTTGCGAATTCTTGACTCATTGATGGTAAGCAGGTCATTCATGTATGGCAAGATATACATGAACTTTTCTATTATAGATTTTGTCACACTTGCAATCTGTATGGTAACATAAAAGTTGATTTGTTTGACTTGGAGTATGAAACAAAAACCTTAACTGTACTAAACCTCAGAGCACAAACGTTGTATATGCACTAGCAAAAATAAATCTTGCTGTATTGTACATCAGAGTTTTCATTATAAAGTAATATGGTTTTCATATCTCCCCATAGTAGTAACAAATGTAACCTCTACATTTGTAAATCCATGCTTCTTCGTCACATCACTGGAGCTCCCTGCAGCATTTGTCATAGTTGATCACCCCTCCCTTTGATATATTTCACCTGGTTCTCAGAGTGTCTCATTCTCATACTTTTTACCTACGTTTCCGATGCTCATTTTCTGTGACACTGAGTTGTCCTCTTCTCCCCATTTTCAGATGAAGATTTCTTCCATAAACCACCTTTGTTTCTCTCTACACTCACCTCTTTGACAATTTCATGAGCTCATGGCTTTACATGTCACTCACACAACTCAGTATTGCAGTCAGCATCTTAAACTGAAGCTACCCATAGACGAACTATTCATCATTCCTCCATTTCCAAAATGAAATTTCTAGGTAATTCTTCATTTTAATAAATGACAATTTCATTCTTCAAGTCCTTCAAGCAAAAATTCTCAATTTGTGGTGGCTTGACAGGTGTGTACATCTGTCAAAATCAATAGATTTATGCTTAAAATGAGATCATTTTATTAAAAGTAAATTATACATCAGTAAATATTTTTGCTAAAAATGTGCATTAACAGAAACACAAGTTCAAAAATATTTATAGTTGCATTGCTCACAAGAGAAATTTTCTATTGCCCTATAATGTTTGAAAATCTAGCAATGAGCCCAAAATGTTGATGCATGCCTGTAATATCAACCCTCTGGGAAGCTGAGACAGAAGGATCACAATTTTGAGACCAGCCTGGACAACTTACCAACTCAGCAAGAACCCATATCAAAATTAAAAAGGGCTTTGCTGTAGTTTAATGAGAAAACCCTGTGTTCAATACTCATCACAAAAAAAAAAGGCAAAACAAAACAGCTTCAAAAAAAGAAAACTGAAAAAAGTAAATAATATAAGGAAACCCAGTATATCTCAGGTATATTAAAGATTATTATCATTATATTTTTCCAATTTTTAAGTATTAGCTAGTGCTTAATCTAGGACATTTGAGAAATAAAGTAATATAAAAAGAATCACCTTGCCTAGTTACTGTTTATTATTTCTTCTAGTTTAATAAAAACTTCTTTTAACATAAGTTACACAAGATTGTATTAGTTTATGTTGAAATATGATTAATAATAATTATTGATACATTTGTCTCCTGGTTATTCACATAACATATTTCAATAAACATTTATTTTGTCAATAAATTCACAACTCATTGAAAGTTAGCATAGGAATCCTCTTTAAAACAAATGTAGATTTTACAAAAATGTATATATTTCTCTTATAAAATGGAACTCAGATCATAATTTAGACTCCTGAACCATTCATCTTGGTTGATTTACAGAGATTTGAACATTGCCATTGTAAACCTAATGACTGCAAATAAACTTTTGGAAAGAGATTATTCAAAATGTTCCCTTTTAAGGAAAATGGGAACTTTTACATGTGGTAGCAGTGTGTATACTGACTAGCACATTTGATTGTATAACCTAAGAACTATTAACATTTAATGGAAAGTCTTGAAATCAGTAAATTGTCATCTCAAATTGAATTTTGAGTATTTGATTTCTACTGGGGAATCACCAAAGATAATAGGAAAACATTTATTCATAAACAAATGTAGTGCTAATTCAATGGAGAATACAAAGTTATGTTTTTGTTTGCTATAAAACAGTGAGTTGATTTTTTCCATATTTGGGTAAACAGTCTTAGATTTAATACAGCAATTAGAGGCCAGGGACTTTAAAGGCATTTATGTTAACCTTTTGTTACTCCTGTTAAAAAAAGTTATATTCTTTTTGGTAAAACACAAATATAATAAATTAACATAAAAATGAGTATAATGTGCAGTAATTTACTGTCTCTTTGTGGTGAGAATTTGAAACAGAAAAATTGAAAATTTGTCAAAAACTGATGTTCACAAGTACCAATAGTTTCCTTGAAACTCTCTTGATTTTTTTTTTTTTTTTTTTTTTTTTTTTTTTTTTTTTTTTTTTTTTTTTTTTTTTGCGGCACCGGGGATTGAACTCAAAGCCTCGCACCTGCCAGACAGACACTTAAGCTGCTGAGCCAAACTCCCGGCCCTGGTTTTTTGAAGCAGGGTCGCACTATGCAGCTCAGGCCAGCCTTGCGTTCACGTTGTATCCCAGGCCGGCCTCGAACTCACAATGCTCCAACTACCTCAGCCTCCCGAAAAACTCTCTTGCTTTTAAAAAAAGAATATTTTGAACACTGAAGAAGAGAGATGGAGTTGTTTTATGATCAGCATTCAGTTCAATAATACTATAATGCTTTCTGTTAGGTTCGTGATTGCATTTTGCACAGTCCAACACAGGAGAATCTCTGCAAGTGTTTATAACAGAAAGGATTCACAGAAAGAAATATAAGCATGTTACTTAGATGAAACTTCTTTGAGAACCATCTCATGATGTTTGAAATATGCAATACCATTCATTTCCCCATCATTTGTTATGTCTGATTTCAAAATTAGAGTATTGGAAGGCCACAGAAATACTTACTAATCAATATTCTGATTTTTTTCACTTTTGCTGCTTTTGACTTTCTCTGTAAGATATTTTTATCCATTAAATATTTCTTGCCTGTTAATTACTCATCAAATTTCCAAACAATATATTTCAAAGCTAAATATTTCTTACGTACAACCTGCGAAACCTGTATCTTCCCCCTTGAATTGAGATTTCTCCATAAATTTAAACATGATCTATATCAATAACAGCAAAAACATTGACCAATAAAGATACATTCTTATATGTGCTGTGACATGAAAAAGTCATTTCTACTTGTGTGATATCACATACCACAGAAAATGTAAATTCATGTAACTAATCAATTCTTTTCCTCTTGTTTTTTCTATGTAAGGCTTCTTCAGAACCTGCAAACTTTATGCATGAAATATTTACTTTTTAGTCTCGTTTGTAATTTTTTGAAAATTCCTTTTATTATTTATATCACACCACATCACCTTGGTATTATATTATCTGTGTACCATTAAGTGATGGTCTATTTAAATCACCAGAATCCCACTGGAACAGGTAATTAAAAAGTGATAATGCTGACATAGTGATACTTAACAAACTTCTGAATGCTTATTTCTTTATCACATATTAAAAAATATCCTCAGAGCCATAACATTTCTACATCATCTTTGATTTCCTCAAAAGAAATTAAAGACCAAAGACATGCTTTGTTTTGTTTTGCTTTGTTTTTCATGTTCTTATTACAGAGTTAATATTTTCAAAATTTTTCCTAAATGAAGCATGAGGGACTTATTTCTTGCCTAGGAGCAAAACATGCCAGATAAACTGAGGGTCTCTGATGGCCCCTCTGTATGTCCTTCATACTGTGTGCTAGCTGGGGCCTCTCTGCTGTGCCCTCTAGCAGAGCTGTTCATTTTGTTTATCACTTGAAATGATGCAACAGAAATTGGTATCTTTTTCAGCAATTCAATGAAGTGGCTTCTATGAAAACACAACGTTATGATTTAGATGTAGAATGTACCCTATTCATCTCATGTGTTCAGAGGTGGGGTTTTTAAAAGTGACTGAATTCTGCAACACTATATTCATCAGTGGTCTGATCCATTGATGAGTTCATAGCTGAAAGTACTCTTGGGAGGTGTGGTCTGTTCAAATATGTGTATCACTAGGCGGATAACCTTACGGGGTATCCCTCATTGTCTACCTTCTCCTTTTTCTCTCTGCTTCCTGATTGCCATTATGTGAGCATCATTGCCCTGTAAAGCCCTTCCACCATGATGTTTCTGTTTTATGGCCAGTCATCCATGGACTAAAGCGGCTGAACCATGAGCCAAAATAAACCACTCTTCCTTTAAGCAGTGTGTATTGGGTATTTTGTGCCAGCTTGGGAAAACTGACTGATACAAAATTTGAGGGATACAGAATTTACCTTTCTTTCATCTTGGATCACAGGTTGGATTAGTATACCCCAACTGTGAACCATGAGGCACGATACATGGGTTAGTTCCACTCAACACCAATGTGTACCAGGTAAGGAGTATCCCACAAAGATGTGAAAATTTACCCCAGAAGCCTATATGTCTCCCTAAATGCTCTTAGGGTCACTGCCCTCTTGTTTGTAGGAAGAGGCCTCATGGTTGGATGCAGTTGTGCCACTAGTAATACCTCCTGCCTGTGATTCCCTGCCTTGCCTCCTGTGTCAAGCACTTGGCACTGCCTATCATCACAGTGGACTCACCTTGTGTCTTCACCTTGCCTCTCCACTAGAATGTGAGGCCAAGGAGGAAAGGGATTTTGTATTATTTTTCTGAGCCTAGGCCCATGCCTGGTATATAAGAAGCCTTAAATATGTATTTGCAAAATAAATAAACTCTTGACATTTCTAAATTACTGAAATTGTTTTTAAATGCCGGTATCTTACTTTGGCCTAATAACATTATAGCTGATGATTCACCCTGTAAGTTAATATTAGTTTTCTTCAGTTCAAACTGTCATTCTTCCACGGTGATAACAATTATACACAGTCTGCGGTTAGAGACTTCATGTGCTTTGAGCATGTCTCCACTGCCTCCACAGCTAGCACTCCAAGTAGTCACTGCATTTTAATTTTTTCCCATTTTTTATCATTAATTATTCCCCTGGTAATTAACATTTCAGAGAAAATGAAAGTGTTAAGCAAATATATGCACAGAGTATCTGTCTTGAAAATATAGTTATAAAAAATAATAAAAGAAGAGAGGCCACAGAATTATATATAATAATCAGTTGTCTATTTCTTAGTAACTTATCTGGAGTTTAATATGATATTCAGATATTTTTGAAATAATATATAACTGCTAAAGTAATTTTAGTGCCTTAAAGGTCTGTTCTTCAGTAATTAATAGAAAACAGACAATGTATTTTTTTAAAAAATTAAATAATTAAACAGCATTCTTTTTCAATGGCTTGTTTTGACCTCAAATCTTTAGGTAAATGACCAGTTCATTTTACTGAAATTTGTACTAAGCTAAAAGCCAAGAAAAAAAAAAAAAAAAAACCACCTAGATTTTTGCCTCAGATAGCTCTTGATTTCTATTTTTCCATGTATACATTATGTGATATTACCTATAATGTCTCTTGCAGCCGGGAGATTTCATATTATTTTTATGCCATATCTCTTTAAGGCATTATTGATTGTCATTACTAACACAGGAAATTAAAGCACAAGGAACTCAGTGTTTGCTATTGGCTGGTAGTTTTACAAAATGGTAATACAATGCAGTTTGCACCCTCTAGGAAGAGTTTTGGTAAATTAGAGGAAAATAAAGAGCCAAATGACAGAGAACAGAAGTATGAAATGGAGTGTCATAGGAGCAAGAAAGATAAGGAAGCACGGAACACAGGCCAGGGCTAGACGCGAGAGCAGAGAAGATCAGATCACTTTGTGCAGCAGGAGCCATGAACCCAGTTACTCGGGAGCGTCCCAGGAAGCCCCGTGGCCTTCTGTAAATGTTAATTATACGGCTCAGTAATAAACAGATGGGGATGGACTGGGCGGTGATGGGGAAAGGGTCACAGAGACCCAAGAGGCAGGCGCAACTTTGAGAATCTGCAATGGAAAGAATTTAGGTGACTGAAGAGGGTGACGGTTCAAGGACAGCTTTAGGGAGGAAGATGAGGCTCCCCTGTAGGCTCCTCAGTGCTGCCAGGGACCAAGAAGGCAGAGACTGGACCTAAGATTCTGCAGGGCAGATGGTGAGAGAAGCACCCGTCTCCCTCCCTCCTCCACCTCCTGTCTTTCAGGTGCTTCGTTAATATCCTCTAGGTTCAAGGGATTGATAGTACAGCACAGTGACTATTGTCAATGCATAATAATATATAATTATTTTTTCCTGAACATTGCTAAGACAGTGGGTTTTGAGTTTTCTCACCATATAAAGGTATATGAGACAATACATATGTTAGCTTCAGGTAACCATCCCACGATTTTCATATATTTCAAAAAAATGTTGCACAGTTTTAATGCATGTAATATTTAATTGTCAATTAAACAGTACTTTAAAAGAAAATTGGAAATTTTTCACAAATAAAGGATCTTTTAGAGACAATGGGAACTTTTACTCTGGTATGTTCCTTTCCAATGTCTGATATAGAAAATGTTTAGGGAGGAAAACATTTTTATATCTGGATGAACACAAAGGCTCTTAGCTGTTAATCATTGTTACATTAAAGCCCATCAATTACATGATAGAATCACAACTTGGAAAATAAAGAATTATAAAATATAAAAATTATTAAAATAATATGGTTAGAAAACTAACAGAAGGAAATTGGAAATCTCTTCCCCTTCTGATGAATTGTTGTTTTCCCAGTATAGGTATATGAAATCTTTGAATGATCAAGGTTCAGTACATTTCAGTTAATATTGGCAGGATACTCTTCAGAGGTTTGCAATACTTGATAGAACATAGCGTGCACTAGAATACAGGGGACCTTTCTTGCAGGACTTTGATATTAAATATGAACCAAAGAGGTTGCTCTTTCTCTCCTAAACCCATCACAGGAACCTTAGCTATTCTTTCAGGAGCCAGATACCTGCAGCTGTATGCCGAAATATTAGGGAGTTTTTCAGAAGGCTGGACATGTTTAATTGTTCTGGTAGTCTATTCCAGAGGGAAGGAAAAAAAAAAAAGAAAGAAAGAAATCAGAATTCGTGAAAATGATTTTTCATGTGGTTGACCAGGCACCAACCATAAATTATTTGGAATGCAATTTTCAAGCTCAATTGCAATTAAAAAGATCAATGGCAATTATTCTTATAGATTATTTCCTCTTTTCAAATTACTCGATGAGGTGTTTGTTATTTTTTAGCAGTGCCTAGTCTATCATTTCAT